>JAMKCH010074231.1:0-70826 GCA_023653785.1 Ophioderma brevispina | reverse complement strand
CCAGGTCCCGGCGCGCTGCGATGCTACAAGTTTGCCTACTACCCAAGGTCCATACGTGTTTGGAATAACCTTCCAGCTCAAGTGGTCCCATTTTCTACTGCCTCGGCCTTTAGAGAAGCAGCCCTACCATCCATCAGAGCTGTGCTTCCTCAGTCTGTGGCATCAAATTGATGTAACCATTCCTGCCTCCTGTATATATGCACATTTTTTCTGGTTTTTACTGTTTTGTTGAGATTTGCTTCCAGTTTTTTTTGCATCTGCATCTACTTTTTACTTGCAACCTGTGGCTGGAGACGAAGCCATTTTCCACTTCCTCCTAGTTTAAGCTTCAACGAGTCTGCAATAAGGATCAACATACCCAGTCCCAAAGTTATTCCGTCAAGCTGCATATTCGAGCATTCTTAGTGGAGGGGACACAGATGGAACGTCTTTTCTGCCTCCAGTATACTAATGGCATATATCGTGAAATACTTCTCCCGCTTCGAGCACCTTCTTTAGACCCGATCACATTTCGACCAGCTATAGGCTTAGGTCATGTCGCCTAGGTCGTAGAATTCGGAAGGCTGGGAACTTCAATACGTCGTGGAAATAATTAACAAAGCAAGTTCAAGGCCTGTGCAATGCAACCTAAATGATACATACTACATCAGAAAGATAGCAGATAACAACAACTTCTTACAACGTAATACTGAATACAAATGCAGAGAACAATTTCACAATAGCAGAAGTTCAGCTTGATTATTCCGCGGGATTATTCCTCATCTCCATCAACGATTTAACACTAGTAAACACAGTCCCGTGGTTCGTCACTTGGCTGTTCTGTGCTTAGAGTTGATTGTGAAAGTTATTTGACAGAAAGCACAATGGGACCATAAACTTACCAAGAGGGCAAAAAAGATAGAAATTTTTCATGAATTTATTCATGGATTAAGCGGGGGCTGAATTTAGTATTCTGCACCACTGTAGATTGCGCTTTATTCCGTAACGTCACCTTGAGCTGTGGCAGAATATTAAATTCTTTCCTCCCTAAAGCGGCACTGGCACATTTTCAAAATCGTCGTTTTGTCCCTTCGTTCCGTTTTAAACAAAATTCACATTTTCCTTGATATTAGGAGGAGGGTGATGTTTTACCATATAAAAGTCCTCCTCTCTCCTTGATGAATATTTTCATACTCCTTTCTTGCTTACAATTTTCAATGACCTCAATGAGGAAGAGAATCATCAACCTATCTGCCTTACACGGTAAACGCAACTCCAACAAGAGTACACCTCAGTACCTTTGGGTCCGTATGTTGGACGCACGAAAGGGCCCCCGTGGTTGCCTGATCGCTAATAGCGATCGTCGGGCATCGTCCACCATACAGTCATACCGCAACCAACCGTCTTCGTAAACGCACAAGGCATTTCTTGCAATCTCGTTCAATACGAGCTTGATCAGTGATGCCTGAAGTCTGCTACACAGCCACATCTTTGGCCCCAAGTTTCTAATCACGATAGACATTTATCGCTTAAATACAAGCGAGCACGAGTTTCACTGCAATTTGAATTTTCCCCCATTCCGCGGCAAAGTGATGTTCATAATTTTGCTAGTTCCTTACTGTTATTTCAACTTCAATATTTACATTGGTGTACTTTAATGACTGAGATGAAGTTCCCAAGCATTTTAGTAATAAAGCAGGAATTTCTGATAAAAAATAAGTGAAAGGGAATAATAAACATTTTTTCGCTCCTACATATAGCTGAAAATCAACGCATCGCAACCCATGCTGTATTGTTTTAACAAAATCTGAACTCTCCATTGTCCTGGGCTTTGCATGGTTACATACTACTCCCATTCACATCACAGCTGTTGATTTTGGCAGCCAGAGTCCGCCCCGTAAGTGAGTCCTATCTACCGAACTGTTAAAAGCATGTTCCCCTTTTCTCTGCATTCATTATTACCGGTTACTAAACCGTTACAATATATTGTAGCGTCCGTTTTTAGTAGGACTTGATTATAAAAGCTAGGTTCCCCGCCTGTAATTACCGCCACGTTGCAATGTTATTTGTTAATATTTTTAATTCTTTTTCTTTTTTTAACTGTTCAATTTTTTTTTGATTAGTTTCTCCGCCTTGATAAACTATCGCTAAGTGAACATTTTGCAAAGTTTTGTTTGAAAGAGTAAATCTTTCACTATTATTTTTTACTCAACATAAGCTCCGAATTTGTATCAAATTTGAATTTATTTTCTGATTGAAAGGAGTCAACAAAATGATTGTTTAACTAACTGCCTGTACATTTTTGTCCAAAGTTTGTGTAAGTCAATCATGTGATACGAGTGGTTTTTAGATAACTAGTTGCAAATCTAATTAATATTCAAAATCCACGTTGACTGTGCATACGGGTGAACGTACATAAGGCCTTTCTAGACCTACTCTGCGTCCTGCCTGCCATAGTCCACGATTTTATCCCGAGAAGTGGATAACATTTGGTGTTTGAAAAAAGCTAATATTTTTCTCATTAACCCTGTGACATCTTAGGGCTAAAGGAATTTGGTTTGGAAGTTATGAGCGAAAATGTACCCAATTTTGTCAAACGATTCAATTTTACACATGGCTAAGAACAATCATGTTTTAACTTCACATGAAAATACGGGTGAAAATACCAGCGCAAAACTCTACAGATGGGTTTAAGGGTGAAGCCCATTCTTTTCAAGAGAAAAACTTAATTTACTTAAATTGGGTCGTCCCCTTTTAATATATTGTGAATAACAAGAATATAGGCAAAATGGCACATAGGTTTTATCAAATTAGCATGTCTTGGCATGCTTCTTTTTTTCTACCTTTTTGAATGTTGTTCGGGGATGTACAAGTTACAGCTAAAGAAAACTTCTGTAGCAGTTTTGTCTAGGTCATACCTCGTATGATTGAGTGACAATATGCCTTTTATAATGCAAACAATTGAATGTGTATGTCTCTAAACCATTAGGCCCTAAATGTTGAAATACTATTTAGTGTTCCCTCATATACCTTCAGTGTGTGCGGCTTAAAACATTTTGAAGTGTTTAATAGCGTAATAAAAATGATTTACAGTATGAAATCGTAAGGGGACAGTTTTCGGCTTGAACAATGATTTACTGATGGGAAATTCGCACGTGTTCTCACACAAGTGTATGAAATTGATAGGACATTACCTTTTAACATTCGTCTCCCCGTTTAAGGCAGATTTATCAGAATTATCAGTAGGAGGTTAATATCCCCTAGCGTTCACGTTTATATCTTGTGTTTACGAATTTCCATTTGCTTACTCGCTCGTTCAATAAACACTGAATACGTATAATAAATCCCAGATTCTTCCTATTTGGTTGCGTCGATTCCTAATGTTGTAGCTCCTATAGCTTTGATGATCCAAGACATTGACGTATACTGAAGTGGAGAAGTTAAATATTTCATCATTTTGATCCAAGCTTCGGGCAAATCAATGTATTATATCCATTCTCGATCTGTGTTTCAATTGGCAAGTTCATTGAGTTTAACTTGTAAATAAAAATTTCAAAAGCATGGAGGCCGGAGATATAATATTCCATTATATTTAAAATCCCAGTTTCGGTCAAATCAATATTCTATCAAATTGTTGTATTCTCTGTCTTCCCCGGTAAGTTCATGCATGGTGTTTAACTTGTAACCAAAATATAGTTGCCCACGAAAAACATTGTAAGTGAATTCAGAGGCTCTTATTTCCACTACTGACATGACTGAGTGAGCACGAAACTACACTGGGTTTGACTGTTATCCTCACTCAAACGATGCGTTTCGTTATGCAAATTTCAGGGACATATTTAATGGCCCACTTTAAAAATCATTGTGCAATTCTAATATCCCCAGGTTCTATCAAATTTTTTTCAAAGTAGTAGGTGTTAATAGCTTTGTATTTTTTGTGTGCGTTAAGTAAGATAATGCCCATTACTCACGACATCGTGAAAATAAAACTCGGATTCGGGCGGCGCCTAGCCGTAGTTTATTTTCCACGAATGTCTTAAAACTCGGCCATTATCTTTTACATAGTGTAGAAGGGCTATACTTACGTCTTGTGTAGTAAATATGAAAATCCCCCTCCCCCCATCTTGTGATGTTTCTGTCCGATTCCCAAAATAAGGTTAAATGGTTGTATCATACGTGATTGGTGGAATCGATAGGGACTCGCCGTTATATCTTGTATATCCATCTGGTAAGTTACTAGAGTCGAGTTCTGTTGGATCGATAAATGTTGGCCCGATTGCTATAAACAGATCATCATTACTTTCATATGAATCAAACACAAAGGAACTTAAAGGTCATGGTTTCGGCTCTGGTCCTCTGACTAGATAGAGGCAATTTTCTCTGTAGCCGTAGGAATTAGGAAAGTTCGGTGATGTGATGTGCCAGTTTTGTGTAGGAAGTGGCTCCGCAGTTCTTATCTGAAAATGATTGAGAAGATTTATGAATATTCGTTTCAGCAATTTCATCAGCGTTCTTTTGATATGGTCAGCGACACATTGTTAAAATTGGGGAATAAATGTATCAAAAATCCTTAAAAATAACCTGGTAAACAAAATAATTACACAACAACCGAAACAAGTGCGATAAACATATACTGTTGTATTTAGGACGCACAATTACAGGAGGGCGGCCGGCTGTTGCGTTTTCACTATTGAGCTAGTAAAATCTCAATTCTATTGTCACAGTTCAGTAGCTCATTCACCAATGTATTTTAGAACTTACCCCTGCTTGTGGGTATGATATATAATACCCAAATCACACAAGCTCGGTTCATGTCAAGGTATGTACAAGTACAACCCACTGAACTGTCTTGGTGATGCCTATAATATGTAACTCATATGGGTCCTCACTTTTTTTCATTTTTGTTCTGTTCAAGTGGCCAAATGCAGTGGGTACTGACGGAATGCGCTTACAGAATATTTAGGAGTAAACATCAAACGGTCAACGAATGCAGAGTATCAAGTTTTATGTCTTTGGATCAGTTATGAATTGTTATTGCCATACTTGAATGTTTCAATGATAGAGCGATCGATGGACTGACTGTCTGACTGTTGATTGATGCAAGACTGAAGTCAATTATTGCCCAAATTATCTACGATTGAATGGGCAATGATGAATATTTTTTTTTTTTTTTTTTTTTTTTTTTTTTTTTTTTTGTTTTATCAAGTTCTAGTCATGGATCAGTTCATAATTGAATACTTGATCAATCAATCGATTGATGACGACCGATGATACTGGTTGATTATTGATAGTGATTGATACCTATAAATTCTATTTTCGCAATATGTACATTCCAATTTCCAACGGTAAAGGCAGACGTTATATGGACTTCAGTAGAGCTTCTTCGACAACTTTCCACCGTTCAGGCAAGGGTTAATTCGGCAAGCTGTAGGTAAAATACCTAAAGTTAGAGTCATATCCAAATGTTTATTTGTTAATTTATGTGGTTGATTAAGTCTCTTTAATGATAAAAAGGGAAAAAACACAATGAAGTATTTATTTCAGAGATGTGAATTAGCAAGTAATATTCTAGATATCATTGTCGATGACGCATCTATTGCTGAATGTAATATTATGTGCTAAAAATAATTAAAGTGACAGGAGGAGATTTTTTTTAGATAACAAATTTTTCTCAAATTGCATTGATCGGTTAGGACCACCTACCGAGAACGTTCGAAGGTTTATTGGACAAACAAGCCCAAAAGGAAAACCGCAAAACCTGTTTTGAAAAACTGGTCGGGTATCCTAATCTTCCCTATAGGAAACCATGCTTGAATTTCTGTCGTGCACGACGAAATTACTTAAATCTCACCTCATTACATAAAGACGGTGAGTTCGGCTTATTCACTTCAGTGTGATCTAATACAGTGGTAAAATGCAAAAAAACATTGGGTTCGAAAAAAAATGAGGGCGCTTCTCTCTGGAATCTCCTCATGTCAACTGCCAAAATTAATCAATGACTATTTATTAAATATTCAGTTAAATGATAGGGTAACCCAATTCCCAATATTTAAGTGGATATTCGGAAGTTCTAATGAGGGTCTGGGGTTCTGTCCGGAGGTTCTGGGGCTCATTAGAAAGTATATCTGCTTTACCAGGTTTGTTACAGAGCATGGCAAGGGGTGCGGGGCTGTTTCGCCACCCTTCAATCCAGAGAACACTCTAAAAAATTACAGTGCAATTTACAGGAAAAACTGTAAAAAAGCTTTAAAAATGTTTTTTAATTTTTTATTATATTATTTGGAAATACAGGAAATACCTGTTAAATGTGATTGTCAATTTTCCAGGCCTATAATGCAAAATCTAAAAGTGAAGACCTTATTCGAAATTTAATAAGTAACCACATCATTCTACACTACTATGAATGTCAATTATACCATTAAGTATTACTTAAAAGTACAGGGGAAAATACTGTAACATTTAAAGGAAAATGCGGCAGCAATTCTGCCAACCAAACCCCGTAAAAAATATAGCTGTTACAGGTTTCATTCAAATTGACTGTATATTTTTACAGTTTGATGTTAAACATTTTACAACAAACTGTAAAAGTTGACCAGTATATGCAATGTAAAAAATGTGAATAGGCCTACGAAGTTAGGGTGTTCGGCAGTGCTTTTTATTCTCCAGACGTGTACATTCACAATCGCTGGTAATAACTCACCCAAATAATGGATATGTTTTAAGCGTTTTGATTACATTAATTTTACAGTATATGTAAAATTTTAAGGTAATTTGTTGGAAGAATTGATGCCAGTATTTTACTGTAAAATTTACAGTTTATTTTTTTACAGTGAAGGTTCACTTTTTGAAGGGCACCGAAATCGTGCCTCAGGCCGAATTACCAAACCCAACTGATTGCAGTCAGAATAGATGAATGCTGCCATTCCAACAAATTGTATTGAGAATTACCTTTAAAAACAAAATTCAAAAGTCTACTAAAATCAAGGAGTGGAACATATATTTTTAAGGGGGTAAGGTTTTAAAAAAAAAACCAGGGGTCAAAATATGGAAAAGTATCAAAAACGCGCGTGTCAAAAAGCATGCCAACGTGTTCGTTACATTTCAAGGATTAAAAATAATATGTATAGTTTGCCTATCTGCAGGTTGCAGTTCAAGAGTTAGGGTCAAAATAGGTTCAGGTCACAATGGGGTAATATTTCAGATATACCCGTTCGTTTCTAAAAAAAAATGGGTCACAATTGTGCGTCTAATGCGCAGAACCCGAACATAAACTGGTTTACCATCTATAATATTCGTTGATAATTGGAACGCAAATGGACGGGAGGACTACAGGGTTATATGGGAGGTCACTAGTCATAGATGTGTAATTCTTATATAGAAAGTTCAAACAAGAATCTATTTACATTTATA
Organism: Ophioderma brevispina; assembly: GCA_023653785.1. NCBI lineage: Eukaryota > Metazoa > Echinodermata > Ophiuroidea > Amphilepidida > Ophiodermatidae > Ophioderma > Ophioderma brevispina. The sequence goes on along the minus strand of JAMKCH010074231.1, from coordinate 63,437 downwards.
TATCTAGTGGGACAAATGTTAACAGTTTACAACCAGTCCGATCAAAATCGGACCATTTATGAATTTTACCCCCGGAGGACCTTGAACTGTTATGTGCCTATGTACTAAAATATAACGCGTTAGATAGGGCCAACTAATACCTTTTTTAAACCTAGGAGTAGCCCAATTAACTGGTACATCATTAAATTCAATTCGAACATTCCAATTTTTTTTTTTTTACCCCTGTACAAAAGTTGCCCCCTTTTTCTACAGGTTCCACTAGGTTGATGTTGGTAGACTGTTAATATTATTATTTTTGGACTATTTCACAGTATAACACCAAAATGTTTCTGGTAAGTTGTGTTGGGTGGTCAAAATCATAAAAATTAATGGACTTTCTTGCTTCTGAAAACCATAGGGGGGGTAGGACAACAATCGTGGCTTATGAGGCCAGGGTGAGATATGGGCTCGGGTAGTTTCAAATGTCGGCTATTTTGGAAAATGGTGGGCAGTGGCGTAAAAAAGAGGGGGGGCAGGGGGCAGCTGCCCCCGCTTTGTGGGGAATCTTGCCGCCTTTATAAACTTCGCTAAGTGAACTTTTCAAAGTTTTTTGAAAGAGTATCTCACTATATTTTACTCAACATAAAACGACCTCGATTTGAGATCAAATTGAATTTTAATTTTCTTGATTTGAAAGATGATCACAAGAATGTTCTTTAACTAACTCGGCCTGTACATTTTTGTACAAAGTTTTTGTTAAGTCACAGATCGAGTGGTTTTTTAGATCTAGTGCAAATCTAATTATATTCAAAATCCACGTTGACTGTGCCTACGAACGTAAAATTAAAGGCCTTGTCTAAGGACCTCTGCGGCCTGCCTGCATAGGTGGACAAGATTGTCCCGAAGCGGTCACAATTTGGTATTTGAAAAAAAGCTACTATTTTTCTCCCCATTTACCCTGTGAAATCTTAGGGCTAAAGGATATTTGGGTTGGAAGTTATGAGCGAAAATGTACCCCATTTTTCAACCGATCTCAATATTTTTACAACACATGGCTAAGAAAATCATGTTTATAACTCTCACATGAAAACGGGTTGAAATACAGCGCAAACGCTACGGATGGGGTTTAGGGGTGAAGAACCATTCTATCAAGAGAAAACTTAATTTACTTAAATTGGGTCGTCCCCTTTTAATTTTGTATAATCACCAGATAATCAGGCAAAATGGCACAATTAGGTTTTTGCAAATTACATGTCTTGTCATGCTTCTTTTTTTCTACTACCTTTTTGAATATGTTGTTCGGGATGATTTGTACAAGTTTCAAACAGCAAGAAAACCTTCTGTAGCCATTTTGTCTAGGTCATACCGTAGATTGAGTGGAAATATGCACATGTTTATAATGCAAACAATTGAATGTGTATGTTTCGTAAACCATAGGCCTAACATTTTGAAATACTCTTTAGTGTTCCCCCTCCATATACCTTCATGTGTGACTGCTTAAACATTTTGAAGTGTTTAAGTAGCGTAATAAAAATGAGTTACAGTATGAATAGTAAGGGACGTTTATTCGGCTTGAACAATGATTTACTGAAGGAACTTCGCAAGTGATCTCACAACCAGTGTTATAGAAATTGATAGACATACCTTTCTAACATTCGTCTCCGGTATCAGCAGATTTATCATAAAAAAAATCAGAATATCAGTAGGAGGTTATATTATTCCCACTAGTTTCACGTTTATATCTTGTGTTTACGATAGTTCCATTTGCTACATCGCTTCGTTTTAATCAACCTGAATACTTAAAAAAATCCCAGACTCTCCTGATTTGGTTGCGTCGATTCCTATTGTTGTAGCTCCTATATTTAGTATGAAATCCAAGACATGACGTCATACTGAAGTTTTAGAAGTAATATTTGCATCATTTTGATCCCAGCTTCGGGCAAATCAATGTATTATATCCCAATTATCGCATCCTGTGTTTCACTGGCAAGTTCTTGGTGTTTATCTTGTACATAAAATTCCAACCCGGAAAACGGCATTGAGGCCGGAGAGTAAAATATTCCATTATAAATAAAATCCCAGTTTCGGTCAAATCAATGTATCCTATCAATTGTTTGTAATCTCTGTTTCCAAAAAAACCGGTAAGTTTCATGCATGGTTTTAACTTGTAACAAATAGTAGTTTGCCCAACGAAAACATTGTACTGTATTCAGAGGCTCTTATTTCCAACACTGACATGACTGAGTGAGCACAGAAACTACACTGGGTTTGAACTATTATCCTCACTAACTATGCGTTAGTTATGCAAATTTTCAGGGACCATATTTAATGGCACTTAAAAATCAATTGTGCAATTCTAATATCCCCAGGATTCTATCCATTTTTTCAACCGGGTATGTGTTCATAGCTTGTATTTTTATGTGTGCGTTAAGTAAGAATAATGGCCTCATTTATCACGACATTCGTGAAAATAAAACTCGGCTTCGGCTGCGCCTCAGCCGTATTTTATTTTCCACGAAATGTCTGGAAACTCCGGCCATTTCTTTTACATAGTTAGTGAATGGCTATACTTTACGGGTCTTGGTAGTAAATATAAATTCCCTTCTTGTTGATGTTTCTGTCCGATTCCAAAATAAGGTTAACTGTTTGTATCATCGTGATTGGTGGCAGCATGGACTCGCCGTTATATCTTGTATATCCATCTGGTAAGTTACTAGAGTCGAGTTCTGTTGGTTCGATAATGTTTGCCCGATTGCTATAAACAGATCATCCTTACTTTCCTCTGAATCAAACACAAGGAAATTAAAATGTAATGGTTTCGGCTTCTGGTACTCTGACTAGAATAAGAAGGCAATTTTCCTCCTGTAGCCGTAGGATAGGAAGTTCGGTGATGTGATGTTGCCAGTTTCTGTGTATGAATTGGCCTCCGCAGTTTCTTATCTAAAATGATGAGAAGATGTATTATATCTACTTTCAGCATTTCTCCAGCGTTCTTTTGCATATGGTCAGCAGCACATGAAAATTTAGTCGGGAATAAAGGTATCAAAAAATCTTAAAATAACCTTGGAAAGAAACAAATAATACAACACAACGAACAGCATAAACATAACTTTTTTATTTAGGACGCACAATTACGGAGGGCGCCGGCTGTTGCGTTTTCACTATAGCTATAAAATCTCAATTCTCATTGTCACAGTTCAGTAGCTTCATTCACCAATGTATTTAGAAATACACCCCTGTTTTTGGGGGTATGATATATATACCCAAACACACAAGCTTCGGTTCATGTTCCAATGTTGTCCAAGTACAACCCCTGAACTGTGTCCTTGTAGATGCGATAATATGTAACTCATATTGGTCCTCACTTTTTTCCATTTTTGTTTTCTTTCTTTTCAAGTGGCAATATAACATTGTACTTGACGGAATGGCGCTTACAAATCATGTATAGTTTTTAAAACATCCAACGGTCCACGAATGCATAGTAATCAATTGTTTGAATGTCATTTGATCAGTTCTGAATTGTATGCATACTTGAATACTTGGTCAATCGATCGATCGATCGACTGACTGACTGTCGGACTGATTGATTGATGCAAAGACTGAGTAATTATGCAAATAGCTTCCGATTGAATGGGTCAATGAGGCATAATCAAGTTCTGAGGTCATTTGATCATTCATATGAATACTTGATCATCAATCGATTGACTGACCTGACCGATTGATTGAACTGGTGGATGATTGATTAATTTGTTGATTACCTATAAATTCTATTCGCAATTATGTCATTCCAATTCCCACGCAAGGCCCACGTAATATGGACTCATAGAGCTTCTCGACAACTTCCAAGTTCAGGCAAGGGTTAATTCGGCAAGCTGTAGGTAAAATACTAAAGATAGAGTCATATCCAATTGTTTTTTTTTTAATTTTATGTGGTTGATAGTCTCATTTTATGATAAAAAGAAACACAAGAATATTTATTTCAGCAGATGAATTTAGCAGTAATTATTCTGATATCTTGTCGGCAATGACGCATTCTATTGCTGAATGTAATTTTTAATGTGCTAAAAATAATTTAAAGTGACAGGAGTAGATTTTTTTTTAGGATACAAATTTTATTTCTCAAATTGCACTAGATCGGTAGATGACCACCTACCGAGAACGTTTCGAAGGTTTATTTGGCAAACAAGCACGAAAAAACCATCAAACGTTGTTTGAACTGTCTGGTATCTAATGCTTCCCTATAGGAAACCATGCTTTGAATTTCTGTCGTGCACGACAAAATTACTAAATCATCACCTCATTACATAAAGAACGGCGTATTCGGCTTATTCACATTCATGTGTGATTCTAATACATTGGTAAATAATGCAAAAAACATGGGTGCGAAAAAAATTGAGGGCGGCCCCCCTGTTTCCCCCCCCCCTCTCTGAAATCTCCTCATGTCCAGCCAAAATTAATCATGACATAATTAAAATATTCCACAGTTAATGATATTGGTAACCCTTTTGCCATTATTTAATTGGCTATCGGAAGTTCAATATGGTCTGGGGTTCTGGTCCTGAGGTTCTGTTCTGGGGGCATTAGGACGTGATCTCTGTTTCCAGGTTTTGTTACAAGAGCATGGCAAGGGGTGCGGGGCTGTTTTCGCACCCTTCACATCCATAGATAACAAGTGAAAAATTAGCAGTTCAATTGTACAGGAAAATACTGGTAAAAAAGCTTTAAAAATGACAGTAATTTGGCTGTAATTTGGAAATACAGGAAAATACTGTAAATTTGATGCCAATTTTCCCATGCCTATACTTACAAAATCTAAAGTGAAGACTTATTCTAAATTTACTAAGTAACAATATACACTACTATGAATTTTTTCAATTATACCATTAGTTGCTAAAAATATCCAGGGGAAATACTGTAAATTTTACAGGAACATACTGGCAGCAATTCCCTGCCACCCAAACCCGAAAAATGTTTTTTACGTTTTCATCAAATTTACTGTATATTTACCAGTTTGATGTAATACTTTTACACAAACTGTAATTTTACAGTATAAGCAATGTAAAAAATGTGAATAGGCCTACTAGTTAGGGTGTTTCGTCATTGCTTTTTTATCTCCACCATTCCAATCTCTGTAATAACTCACCTAATATATCTAACTGTTTTTAGCGTTTTTGATTACATTAATTTTTCCAGTAATACTGTAATTTTAACGGTAATTTGTTGGCAGAATGAATGCCAGGTATTTTACTGTAAATTTACAGTAGTTTTTTTTATCAGTGAGGTCACTTTTTGAATGGGCACCGAAATCGTGGCCTCAGCCGAACCAAACAACTTATAGGCCAGTCAGATCGAATGAATCTGCCATTCCAACATAATAGTATTGAGAATACCTTTAAAACACCAATAACAGTCGACTAAAATCAAGGAGTGGAACATATATTTTTAAGGGGGTAGGTTTATACAGGGGTCTAAATATGAAAAGTATCAAAACGCGTCGCAAATCATGCCAACAGTGTTCGTTTCCATTTCCAGGATTTAAAAAAAAGGTATAGTTTTTTGCCCTATCTGCATGGTTTAGTTCACTGTTATGAGTCAAATAGGTTCAAAGGTCCAATGGGGGTAAATTGTCAGATATACCCGTTCGTTATAAACAAATGGTGTCAAATTGTTTCGTCTAATGCTGGCAGAAACCGAACATACTGTGTTGTCCATCTAAATATTCGTTGCCTAATTGCAACGCAAATGTGACTGGAGACTACAGGGTATATGGGAGTTCACTAGTCTCTCTGTAATCTTATATAGAAAGTTCAAACAAAGATCTATTTACTGTACTTATATAGTGGGAACAAATTTAACCGTTTGTACAACCGTCCGCTCAAAATCGGACCATTCTAAGAATTTTACCTCAGGATGAACTTAACTGTTATGGTTCCTATTGTACTAAAATAATAACGCGTAGATAGGGCAAACTAACCTTTTTTAAACCTTAGGAGTATCCCATAAATTGGTACATCATTTTAAACAATTCGATACAATTCCAATTTTTTACCCCTTTACAAAAGGTGCCCCCTTATTTCTACAGTTCCACTAGGTTGATTTTGGTAGACTTTTAATATATATATTTTGGACTATTTCACAGTAAAACACCACAATTGTGGAGCGGTTTCTGTTGCAATTTGTGTTGGTTCAAATCATAACAATTACTGGACTATTCTTGCTTCTGCAAACATAGTTAGGACAACATCGTGCCTGTATGAGCCCGGGTATGAGATATAGGCTCGGGTAAGTTTCCCATGTCGGCTATTTTGAAAAAATGGAAAAGATGGCAGATTGGCGTAACCAAGGTGGGGGCAGTGGGGCAGCTGCCCCCTGTTTGGGATCTTTTCACCCCCTTGCCAAAACCCCCTGAAAAATTAGAAATTGGTACAGTAGGCCAGTACTATGCTAACAAATTTTTATAATACAAATCTTGCCGTGGCACCCTGTAAAATAATCATGTAATACCGCGCACACCGGCCCCTTTGCGGCCCCCTGAAAACAAAAAGCATTGTTACGCCACTGTGAAATGGATGGGAAACAAACCAGTGGCACTATCCGGAGATACACACAGAAAGATACGCCAACGGATTCACTGTATTGATAACAATGTAAAATAAAAAATAAATACATTCACTGGGTAGCGTCGATCGACTCATGACATACCACAACAAATCAGTATGTAGTAGGGATCTGGGGTGGTGCGCACACGGCTGTAACACAATAGGCCGTGGGCGCACGGTGGTTCTTTCTACACACCATTTCTGCACTCTACTTATGCCATGGGCGTGGTTCAACACGTGTCTCAACACGTTCGCGTCGTTGTGCCTCACAATCGGCTTCGGACCAACTACGTGAAATGAAAAGTCAAAATGTGACCCCATGATATATGTTTTACTGTCGACTAATATTATTCAATATTTCAATATACTTTAAAAAAAAAAAAAAAAAAAAAAAAAAAAAAAACATAAATAAAATGAATATCAAAGTTGACTCATATCATTATCATTCTCTCTAACACCCTAGGAAGTTTCTCGTGGTAGGGTTAAGCATGCTAATACATGAGTGAGTTTAACGGTAAACCATCACAAAACTCTTCAATTTAAATTCATCTATATGCGGAAAAATTGATAATAACTCACCATGTTCATTGCGCATGATAAACAACAGAAGAGCAGAGAAAAGACCGATGAACATTTTGCTCATATTCATGATGAGACCTGATTTCTATTCTACAATTCTTTACCATATCTGCAAACAAATAAACAAACAGCAAACACATTTGACAATATCTGTGTAAGTGGACACTGTTGTTACCCGGAGGGTGTATTGAGTCCATCCCACATGCCCGATTTGGGAAATTTCACCTCAAAAGGGTCATGTGCACAAAATCCTATTCTTAACACATAAAAACCTGACCTTTCACTCATTTATGCCTCAAGGTGCTTACGGAATTTTTTCATGATCATGAAATGTCTTGTGGTTCTTAAACTTCTTGAACCCTTTTTTCCCTCAAGTCCTAACATGTGTTTAATACATTACAGTATAGGTACATTGGCAAGGCATTGTGGGATTGATTCAAAACACCCTTGGGCCCACTAGTTAAAAATATTTTTAAAAAGCTTTAATTTCATGATAATACTCTCACGCTAAATAGAATGTTAATTGATTGGGCAAATGTTAAAATAAACACCCTTGACCCTATGACTAGGTTTAAGGTCAATAGGGGTTAATACCATATGAATTGACACGGTCTTGGTCACTATGCCTGGGACAAAGTTGGTCAAATACATGACCTTGAGTGCTAGAGTGAAAAGAAGAATATGAATTGCTTCGATTAACACCTCAACACGTTTATACACAAATCTCAGTAAGAACAGTGGCATTGCTACATTATTAAACACTCAGTGATTGATTATTACAATGTAACATGTTAATTATCAACACCTACAACATGTTAAAGGTCAATCTAGTACAACATTTGTAATCAGATGTTTTTGTGTGATCTATCGGACCCCCCCTGACAATGTTGGATTTTATGTTTGAAATTATCTCGAGTAATACATTAGCCGAGATAAGATTCGAGATAATAAAATTATGACCTTGATAAATACACTGAAAAATGGCCAAAACTGCAAGTTGAATAGTGTAAGTCAACATTTGTAACGTTTTGTGTGATATATCCGAAAGGAGGATGTCCCGATTTTGATGTCCTATAAATCCCGTCTTGATAGAATGGCCTTCCCCCCAAAACCCCATCTGAAGTTTCACCCGATATTTCAACCCGTTTGAAATGAGAGCTAAAACGTGGTTTTGTAAGTCCCCATAGAGCACTGTTAAATTAAATATTGGGTCTACCAAATGGTGCTATTTCGCTCATAAAGCCAACCAAACATCATTTAGTCCTACAATTTCACAGGGTAAATGAGAAAAATAGTATCTTCTTCTTATCCAAAATTTCGACCCTGTTGCGCGTTGAAAATCGGGGGTCCCTGGGACGAGGCTATTAGCGATCGGGCCATGGGACCTTTAAAGGTCCCAGGAAATGAGATATAAACCTATTCCAAATCTTTACAGGATATTCCATTCAATAAACATGGCAAAAAAAGAATACACTACCAGTGACATCATTATGAAACTATTGATTTTCAGTCATTGTCCCTGTGATTATATTCACACCAGTCACCTGGAATTTCTATTACTCTCTGAAAAATCAATACTTTTTCACTAATGATGTCCATCACCAACCCAAATACTTGCATGCTTCCTCGTCCCTCTTTGTAGACATTGACACAAACCACCTCGATTCTATTTGCATTCCCTGGGACCTTTAAACATCCCTTAACTGCATTTAAATACACAGTTGTAAAAAAAAGAACACAGAGCGGACCCCTGCCTTGGATGCAAATGGCACTCCTTGAAAGTCGGAGCAGTGAAATTTTAATATTTGACTAAAATTACACATAACCAATCAATTAAAATACTATGCACAGTCCTGTCACCGCCAAAAGTACGTTATTCGTAGCCCCGTGACACACTCGTGGAAGTATCCGGAAAGTTTGAATATTCTTTAGATCTTTATCTCGGGATAATTTTCATTATCGCGGGATAATTTTATCATCTCGAAATAATTTTTATATCTCGAATCTTATCTCGGGATATTTTAGCATTTCGAGAAAATTTCTCCAAGAAAATATTTCACTAAAGTCACTTCTGTTCTCCGTAGATATTGCTTCCACATGAGGTGAAGAGTGAAAATATGAACAATTGAAAGTCCCCACCTTTAGTATTTTGAAAAATAACTTCTGCAAATGCACCGGCACTGTCCGCCAAACTATGTTATCCGTAGTCTGTTTACACACTCGTGGAAGGTAAAGATCTCGGGATAATTTTATTACCCCGGGATAACTTGATTATCTCGATACTTAACTCGGGACGTTTTTATTTCGCGGGTATAAATGTTATGTGTGCTGCTGAGGATGTGGGGGGAGTGATTTTATTATCTCGAGATGTTATCGCGGGATCAATTTTTATTATTTCGTTAAAATCCCAACAACAAATGCTGACATGTCACACCGGGTCCCGTAATAATCTTCCACACGAGGAAAAAAACGTGAATGAGTCTCACCTTTAATATTATGAATATGTTCAACCAGAGCAAATTCGTTTTTTCTGATATTTATTGCAACGGTTCTCAGGGAACGGTTTCCCTCACACAAAAAGCAACAACGCAACAACACTACAACTCGTCGTTATCTTTGAAAAACATAGCCCCACAGCGGAATCATCATAGTGCACGATATTTTATCCTACTCTCTAAAATAATGTAAAAGTCTTGTAAAGGCGCCAGAACCGCACCGCACTTAGAAAGCGCGCGCACTCGCACTTCTAGAGCTCGTGAGGGATTGCTGAGTTCAGTCACTATCCGACTCAAGTTTGATCGGCATACTGGAATTTTCTTATTTAAAGCCTATAATGATAAACAGTTCAAAATAAATAAGTCCCCCCAGACAAATGTACATTTTTTCTGGCCAAATTTGGTCTCCTTAACCTGTTTACAAAACTGTGTACATTTGTATAGACCAGGGGCAATAAAATGTTAAAAACACCAAAAATTGCTCCTGGATCTGAAATCCTTATTTCAAGCCATGAAACCGGAGTACATCCCAACGGATTCAATGCTGACATGTAAAATATCAATCACTGGGTCCCTCGAACAAAATGATACCACTCGTGGAGGATCTGGGGTGGTGCGCACGGCCGGGGCGCACGGTGGTCTTTCTAACCCATGCACTATATTATCAAATATTTAACAGTTCCATTTCTCTCGGCTTCGCCTCGTGAAATGGAAAAGTCAAAATTTGACCCCATGATATATTTTTTACTGTCACACTCATATGTATTCAATATTTGTGTATACTATCACTTGGCATGGTAAATATCTAGGCCTATATGATATCGGTAAATAAAATGAAATAGTCAAAGTTGACTCATATAATGATCACTCTCTAACAACCCTAAAAAGGTAAGTTCTCGTTGGTAGTTTATGCTACATGATGTGAGTTTAACGGTATGCGTAAACCTCGCAAAACATCTTCAAATTTAAATTCACTCTATTTGCAGACATCTTAAATTCACTGCAAAAACAGTGTTTAGAAACGTGGTGCAAATTAGTGTTTAGAAATTTGATGTTTAATTCCTAAACACTTGGCATCAAATGTATAAACATCTAATGTCAAATCCCTAAACATGTTTAGATTTTAAACATGTTTAGATATAAGGTATTTAGATATGAAACAGACATTTCAAAATGTTTAGAAACGTGGTGCAAAATAGTGTTTAGAAAAGTGTTTAATTTCTAAGCACTGTTTTTGCAGTGTTGATAATGAAACTCACCATTTTCATTTTGTGCATGAGAAACTAACATAAGAGCACAGAAAAGAGAACCGATGAACATTTGCTCAATATTCATGATGATACCTGGATTGCTATTCTACATTCATCCAAGATCTGCAAAAAATAAACAAACAAACACATTGACAATATCTGTGTAAGTGGACACTGTGGTTACCTACACTTTAAATCTTTAATTTATGATTCTATATTACTCTCACTCTAAATGGAAGTGTTAATGATTTGGCTAACACTTATTTAACACTTCAACATGTTAAACCAAAACACCATTTGACCTCTATGACTAGGTTTAAGGTCACATAGGGGTCAATACCGTATGAATTGACACAGTCTTAGTCAATGATGCATGGGACCAAGTTTGGTCAAAATACATGAAAGCATGTGAGTGCTAGAGTGAAAAGAAGAATATGAATTGCTTCGATTAACACTCAACACGTATACATCTCAATATTAACATGTTGCATTGCTAATTTATTAACACTCAGTGATTGATTATTAACACTGCAACATGTTAATTATCAACACCTGCAACATGTCAACGGTCAAAGGTCATATATATATATATATATATATATATATATATATATATATGACCTTTGACCGTTGACATATATATATAGAGAGAGAGAGGGGAGAGAGAGAGAGAGAAAATAATTTTTGTCACCGACCGTCCCGTACTGTAGGTGCATAAGGGAGGGGGTCCAAGTGGACCCAGGCTAATTTTCTCGAAACTAACGATAGCATTTCAATTGTTTTCATCAAAAGTTGCACAACTAAAATTTCTTCACCCTGTGTACACAAGGACTCTCCTGTGTCACTCAACATTTGTAATCAGATGTTTTGTGTGATATATACGGACCCCCCTCCCCCCCCGTGACATGTTGGATTTTTATGTTGAAATTATCTCGAGATAATAACATTAGCCGAGATAAGATCTCGAGATAATAAAATTATGACCTTGATAATATACACTGAAAAATGGCCAAAACTGCGAGTGGAATAGTGTAAGTCAACATTTGTAACGTTTTGTGTGATATATCCTTAAAGGTCCCAGGAAATGAGATGATAAACCTATTCCAAATCTTTACAGGATATTCCATTCCAATAAACAAGGCCAGAAAAAAGAATACACTACACTGGTAGTGAAATTATTGATTTTCAGACAGTGTCATGAATAGATTCACACCAGTCACCTGGAATTTTCTATTACTCTCGGAAAAATCAATAGTTTCACTAATGATGTCATTACCAACCCAAATATTGAATGCTTCCTGGTCCCTCCTTGTAGACTTGACACATACCACATCAATTCTATTTGCATTTCCTGGGACCTTTAACATCCCTAAACTGCATTTAAATACACAGTTGTAAAAAAAAAGAACACAGAGCGGACCCCTGCCTTGGATGCAAATTGGCACTCTAGGGATATACGGAGCAGTGAATTTTATATTTGACTAAAATTACACACCAATCAATTAAAATACTATGCACAGGCACTGTCACCGCCAAAAGTACGTTATTCGTAGCCCCGTGACACAACTCGTGGAAGTATCCGGAAAAGTTTGATTATCTTGAGATCTTATCTCGGGATAATTTTATTATCGCGGGATAATTTTATCATCTCGAAATAATTTTATAATCTCGAGATCTTATCTCGGGATAATTTTATCATTTCGAGAAAATTTCCCAAGAAAATATTTTTAACATGTCACTTCTGTTCTCCGTAGATATTGTTTCCACATGAGGTGAAGAGTGAAAATATGAAAAATTGAAAGTCCCCACCTTTAGTATTTGAAAAATAACTTCTGTTAAATGCACCGGCACTGTCACCGCCAAACTATGTTATCCGTAGCCTTGTTACACAACTCGTGGAAGGTAAAGATCTCGGGATAATTTTATTACCCCGGGATAATTTGATTATCTCGATATCTTAACTCGGGACAGTTTTATTATCGCGGGATAATGTTATTATTCCGAGATAATAATTTTATTATCTCGAGATGTTATCGCGGGATAATTTTATTATTTCGTTAAAATTCCCAACAACAAAATTCTGACATGTCAACACCGGGTCTCCGTAGATATATGCTTCCACACGAGGAAAAAAACGTGAATGAGTCTCACCTTTAATATTTGAAATATGTTCAACCATGAGCAAAAGTCGTTTTTTCTGATATTTTTGCAACGGTCTCAGGAACGGTTTCCTCACACAAAAAACAACAAACAGCAACAAACACTACAACTTAGTGGTTATCTTTGAAAAACATAGCCCACAATCGGAATCATCATAGTGCACGATATTTTATCCTACTCTCAAAAATAATGTAAAAGTCTTGTAAAGGAGCCAGAACTCGCACCGCACTTAGAAAGCTCGCGCACTCGCACTTCGAGAGCTCGTGGAGGGATTGCTGAGTGAAGTTCACTATCCGACTCAAGTTTGATCAGCATACTGGAATTTTCTTATTTAAAGCCATATAATTATAAACAGTTCAAAATAAATAAGTCCCTCCTGACAAAGGTACATTTTTCTGGAAAAGTTGGGCTCCTTAACCTGTTACAAAAATGTGAAATGTTCACTGCAATGTTACAAATTTAATGTGCAAAAAAAATCACACAACAGTTAATCTTCTCCCTGAAATGACGTCATTTATTAAATTTGATGACGAATTAAAAATGACACTTTCGTGCATAGGATTTAACAATCGAAAAAATCCCGGACGGAGAAGTACCAACATGCCTAGTAGGCTACAACACAGGAATTCCACAGACACATAATTTTTATACCAATGGATAGGTATGGTCATCTTCTTTCCATTGCTACCAAAACGAGTACCAACATGCCTAGAATTACGTCAGACTGACGTTATAAAGTTCACATGTCAGCACAACTGTCAATTTCCATAGTACACAGTGTAGTATAGGGGAATTTTTTTTTTTTCACCAAAAGGTTTGGATTATCCGATTTTCACACGGTTTTTGCTCTATTTAATGGGATATGACTAGTTTTAATAAAATTTAATAAATGGCGTCGTTTCAGGGAGAAGGTTAACTGCTCTGTGAAACTTTTTGCCCATTAAATGTGTAACATTTCCGTGTACATTTTACATTTTTGTAACAGGTTAAGGAGCCTAACTTGTCTAGAAAAATGCACATTTTCAGGGGGGGCTTACTTTTTTTGAACTGTATATATTCCCCCGGATATTCCCTCCACACACTGTATATAGGACACCGTACTTTGCTTGTTCTTAACCTCCTGCTGATCTCCGCTCCTTTTACCCTGCTTTTCATATCACGAATAAAAGCCTACAAATATATTTTTCTTAAATATCAGCAACCTTGTGCTTACATGGCAAGCATTATGCATTCCATGCTCTATTATGCCTAATCAAACTACATCTTGAACAATACCGAAACCACAGGAATTCACTGTGCTTTCTTGCATGCAAGGGAAAATTGAGCGACTTTCAAATTTCGTGTTTGCATGGGTCTAATCCTCTTTGAATATTCTGTTTCAATTGGTTAAATAGTATAGTACCGTGATCCGTGAAAAAGACTGAATGTATTATTTTTCAACAAAGATGAGGACCACCGACATCCCTGTTAAAAAAAAACCAACATGGTTCTATAAAGTTGATGACTCCAAATGAACGTTTGAGATTCTTGCCCACAACCACGGTTGAGGACCATAACCAGTTGAATAATCTCATTGGGCGGCGATTCACAATTTTCTATACTTCAATCCCTGACTTTAACGTTTTTCTTTGCAGTCTCTAACCCCAAATTATAATTTTGTGCCCGAATTGAGGCTAGAACCCACACAAACATTGTTTTTGCCATCGTTTTTAAGCTTCTATGTTTGTCACAAGCCGAGCTACAGAACAATATGTAAAGAACAATGACGGCGATCATTTTGAAATTCAAGATGGCGGCTAAACCAAAATAGCTACAACTGGAATATCCAGTAATCCAAACATAGGTATAGCCAACATTTTGTGTCGTCTACAAGATGGCATATAAGGATTGCTTTCGTAGTGTGTGTCTGTGTAACGTGTATCTTTCCGTGGTCAAAATGTTAACCCTAAACATTTTTCAAATCGATTGTCATAGTTTTTTTTGATAAACCTGGTTTTTCAATTGAAAAACCAGGTTTTTCGAATTCGATTGTCACAGTTTTTTTGAAAAACCATGTTTATTGACCGAGAAACCTGGTTTTTCGCCGATAAACTGGGGTTTTCACTGATAAACCTGGTTTTTCAATCGAAAAACAAGGTTTTTCGAATTCGATTGTCACAGTTTTTGAAAAACCAGGTTTATCTGTTCTATTGTGCAATATACTTGCCATACACGTCTTCCGGCGCCTTTTTTCATATTCTGCCATATTTCTCGCCTTGAAAGCAACGTAGAAGAATAAAAATACAGCATTCACCGAACGCATGTGTCGTCTGCAGTCGCGGTTTGTGAATGGGGAGAAAGGTCACATGAGGTCAGGAAGGTCATGTGAGGTCACCAACACTTGGGACACTACCCAAGGACCATTGTATCCAGGTGTCATGAAAATAGATCGACATAATTATGTGGCTACTATGGCAAGTATATTGCACAATAGAACAGATAAACCTGGTTTTTCGTCGATAAACCTGTTTTTTCGATCGAAAAACCAGGTTTATCGACGAAAAACCAGGTTTATCTGTTCTATTGTGCAATATACTTGCCATAGACGTGAATCTTAAAAAACACCTTTTATTTTGTTTTTAAAATAGCACCCCAAATTTAAAATAACACCCCAAGTTAGCCAATAAAATCCAGTTTGGCACGAAAATCCAACTGGATTAAACTATTTGACATATGGACCTTGAAGTGTATTAGAGATGTTTGCGATATCGTTCATGTAACGTAAATGATGGTCCCATATTGAGCCTTGCGGAACTCCCACTGTGATTTGTATAGTAGGTGATTTTGTGGATTGAGCGAACTCATATCCATGGGGTAACTTCTGGATCATTCAAATTGGCGACTTCACGAACACCATTAGCGTGATACTTGTAAAGACGTATATCATAGTCTACAGTGTCGAATGCTTTGGGAATGTGCAGAAGAATTCCAATGTTGGCTTTTAGTGCATCATCCGTTGGTTGTTAGTTCAAGAAGTGCCATGTAGAACATTTGGACCTGAACCCGTGCTGTGTATCGACAAGATTTTACGTTGGTTTAAGAATGTGATTAAGCAGTAATTAATGCATGATTTTGTCCCCAGAATCGTTGAGATCATCTCCGTATTGAGTCTCCATGGTTTGAGATACTGAATGATAGGGTTGAATACTGCCAAGAAAAATTATGGGGGGACAAAGGGTTTCGCCCTGAAAAAAACCCCTTTAAACATGAACTGCTCAGAAGACCACCCCGGACCTTCAACAGTACCATTAAGTCTACAAAGAAAGATGTTCGATATATTGAACAATATGAGGAGGAATCCCGTTTCTTTTGAGGAGTATGAAAATAAAATGTTCAAAAGATCCGAAAATGCATCGGCTAAATCAAAGGAAGTAAGTAATATGAGCTGTTCGTTTGTTAGCTTTTGCAGTGCATAGCCCCTCATAACCCTGGTATGCTCAACCAACCATTAATACTACGGAGAAAAGCTTTTTGAGTCGTAGGTCAACAAGTCCGTTTTCGTCAGATTAATCTGACATAGCTGCAGCAATGATCTGAGTGGAAAATTTTTAGCAACCAAGATGTAAGTGCTATATTCGGACGTTTGAACAATACCGAAACCACGGAATTCACTGTGCTTTCTTGAATGCAGGGAAAATTGAGCGACTTTCAAATTTCGTGTTTGCATGGGTTAATACTCTTTGAATATATGTTCAAGTGGTTCTAAATAGTATAGGACCGTGATCCGTTGTTGAAAAGAATGAATGTATATTTCAACAAAGATGAGGACCACCGACATCCCTGTTAACAAAAAAACCACATGGTTCTATAAAGTTGATGACTCCAAATGAACGTGTGAGATTTCTTGCCCACAACCACGGTTGAGGACCATAACCAGTTGAATTTTAATCGTCCTTGGGCGGCGCGATTCACAACTTTTCTAGACTTCAATCATCTCTGACTTAACGTTTTTCTTTGCAGTCTCAACCCAAATTTATAATTTTGTGCCCGAATTGAGGCTAGAGAACCCACCACAAAACATTGTTTTGCCCATCGTTTTTAAGCTTCTATGTTTGTCACAAGCCGAGCTAAAGAACACTATGTAAAGAACAATGACGGCGATCAGTTTGAAATTCAAGTGGCGGCTTAAAATCCAAATAGCTACAAGGGATATCCAGTAATCCAAACATGGTATAGCCAACATTTTGTGTCGTCTACAAGATGGATATAAGGATGTTTGTAGTGCTGTGTATGTAACGTGTAATCTTTTGGTAAAAATGTTAACCCCTAAACATTTTTCAAATCGATGTCATAAGTTTTTTTGATAAACTTGGTTTTTCATTGAAAAAACCAGGTTTATAAGTGAATGTTTTTTTTAAAAATATTTTTTGAAAGAAAAAAACCATGTTTAGTGACGAGAAACATGGTTTTTCGCCGATATACACTGGGGGTTTTCACGATATAACGTGGTTTTTCAATAGAAAACAAGGTTTCGAATTCATTTCACAGTTTTGAAAAACCGGTTTTTTCGAACAGATAAACCTCGTTTTTCGTCGATAAAACCTGGTTTTTCGATCGAAAACAAGGTTTATCGACGAAAAACAGGTTTATTGTTCATTGTGCAATTATCTTGCCATGACACGTATTCCGGCGCCTTTTTTCATATTCTGCCATATTTTTCGCCTTGAAAGCAACGTAGAAGAATTAAAAAACAGCATTCACCCGAACGCTGGTCGTCTGCAATCGTGGTTTGTGAATGGGGAGAAAGGCACATGAGGTCAGGAAGGTCATGTGAGGTCACCAACACTTGGGACGCCACTGACCCAAGGACCATTGATCGGCAGGTTATGAAAATAATCGACATAATTATGTGGACTTACTATGCAAGTATATGAACAATAGAACAGATAGAAACTGGTTTTCGTCGACATATAAAACCGTTTGTTTCGATTCGAAAAACCAGTTAGCGACGAAAAAACCAGGTGTATTCTGTTCTCATTGTTGAAATATAACGTGCCATAGACGTGAATCTTAAAAAACACCTTTATTTGTTTTTAAAAATAGCACCCAAATTTAAATAGCACCCCCAAGTTAGCCAATAAAATCCAGTTTGGCACGAAAATCCAACTGGATTAAACTATTTGACATATGGACCTTGAAGTGTTGTATTAGAGATGTTTTGCGAATCGTTCAGTACGTAAATGAGGTCCCCATATGAGCATGCGGAAATCCCACTGTGAATTTGATAGAGGTGTTTTGTGGATTGAGCGAAATCTATTCCATGGGGTAACTTCTGGATCATTCAAATTGGCGACTTCACGAACAACATTAGCGTGATACTTGTAAAGACGTATATCATTTAGTGTACAGTGTCGAATGCTTTGGGAATGTGCAGAAGAATTCCAATGTTGGCTTTTAGTGCATTAATCAGTGGTGTTAGTTGAAAGAAGTGCCATGTAGAACATTTGGACCTGAAACCACGTGCTGTGTATCGACAAGATTTTACGTTGGTGTAAGAATGGGATAAGCAGTAATAATGCATGATTTTGCCCCAGAATTTGAGAACGGCAAATTCGGCAATTTTACATTCCATGATGGTATTCTGGAAATGCATATAAATGAGTCCAAATGACCGTGGGCCATTAGAGAGCCTGCGGTCATTTGGGAAGCCATCACTGTAAAAGATCCACCGTATTTTACGGTGAAACCGTAAAATAATTTACGGTTATGTACATGCAAATTGACGGTTTGACCGTGAAATACTGTAAACCAACCATAAAATTAAGCGTTTTACGAAAATACCGTAAAAATTACGGTAAAACCGTCAAATTTACGGTAAAATTACAGGCAAACTGGGTGCCAGCATTTTTACGGGACAATTTGACGGTTTACCGTACTTTTACGGTATTTTACCGAAACGCTTATTTTTGTTTGAGGTTACAGGCATGTCACCGTAAAAATTACGGTCAACCGTAAAAATTTGCAGTAAATAACCGTAAATAATTTTACAGTTTCACCGTAAAAATACGTGGATCTTTTACAGTGCATCTAGTTAAAATGGCTTATAACCTTCTATAAAGAATCGACGGGGTTGAAAGAGGGGTTTGATCTAATAGTACTAATGATAATAAACCAATCCATAAATTCTGATAGTTATGAGAGTGTATCAGATCGACTCACAAATATAATTCCATATCAAAAATCTAGGACCCATTAAGCTGTGGCTTTCGGTTTAAGTTGGAACTAAATTATTTAATATAATGTCATGTGGAACTTTGAAAATATTGACCTGCAGAGTCACCCAATCTGGGCTTAGAACTTTAAAAATAAGTATTAAACCAATTACAGGATTTTATCAATTGTGTCGGTATGGATTAACGAAAGGGTATTACCTGATAGTCATTCTAAAACCTCGCGGACATTTGAATAGAGGGGGACTGGCAAGCATTTGTTATTTCATCCCATACAGGGATTAGTGAATTATGGCCTGTCTATGAACCTGACCCAAAACGCAGGGCACACGATATCTAAACATCAAGCTCATTGTCACTTACAAAAGTCCCTGAATAAAAGTCATTCTACGATACAGATAAAGAACTTCTTATCGAAAAAGAGTGTGATGTTGTTACCGGGCCATAACCGGGCATTAGACAAATTAATGAGCACTTGTCGTTGATAAAATATTCTTAGTGTAGTGCGGTTTCAGTGAAAAGTGAAAATGTGATGTTAAGGTCTACCGAAATCTTGGTCAGGTGTAGAGACTGGCGTTCATTTTAACTAGGGGGAGTGGCTTGAGTTATAACCGGTGTGAACCCCTACGTTAAACCTTCGTAACACAAAGATCAAATGTACATATACTTCGACCAGAAATATGGGGTATCTTTCTTATGAGACCCACTTAGGTTAAGCCCAGAGGTGGGGGATTGAGTCAATCCACAATGCACCAGTTTGGGAAATTTCACCTATAGGGTCATGTGATCCCCCACGATTCCCACAAAAATCCTATTGCTTAAACATAAAAAATCCGTCTTTTACGCTTCCCACACCACACCGAGTAGTAGTACCTGGTCGTACTCTTGCACTATCAGAATTAATTGTGGTTTCTTGAAACTTTTGGAAAGTTTTTATCCCTAAGTACTGACATGTGTTTATTAGTACATATAGCCAACTTACAATGCATTATGGGGATTGAATTGATTCAAAACACCCTCTGCGTTAAGCCGATCTCAAGGGGCCATTTACAAAGATTGAATATATCATTTGTCATTCCCATTTGACACGGTGTTTGACACCACATGCAGTTCTTTTCCTCCCATTTTGGCAGGACAGGTCGAGACTTTTTGAGCCAACATTCTCAACACTGAGATTAAGGCAAAATCAATGGAACGTATCCCGGTTTATCCCGTCCCTACCAATGATATACTGTATAGCGTCATAGTGCACGTGAAAACCACAGCAAATTTAAAAAAAAAATTACAGAAAATCTGACCGTAAAGTGTCGGTTTCCTTCCGGATTCCACACCAATAAATAACGTGAGAAACAGGTAAGTCAGCCCCCACTGCAGATGAGGTGTTTTTTTTTTTTTTTTTTTGGTGACCATCGCCTAAGTATACCCTAAAAACTGAGAGGAAAGGCGAGATCTGGGTGCAAATCATGGTGGCTATCAATATTAGTGATAAAATATGTTAGGAATGATCAAAAAAAAAGGTTTTCATTGATATGTTATTTTGATCCGACAAACCAATTTTAACCGTATTCTACAGGGAACAACTGATAATGAAAAAGTGCTGTTGCCTCCAGGATCCACGGTGCATGCTAGTCTTCGCGGTACAGTAGCTCGAAAAATTTTGGGGATAACTACCTATAATTTCATGAATGATGGGTAGGAGATGGTAGGAGATATGATGATCTTCAAGCAGAATGTTAGCTTTAAGGTCTGAGATGTTCCATTGCGGAGAAAAATGACGTTTTCATCTTCGCCCATTTGTAACAGGAACGACTGGGGACCAGTTATTTAGTGGTGTGAAACCTTCAAATAAAAACAACAAAGTAGAGCACCAAGGTACATACCTCCGTAACAATGTATTTTCATGTGATGAAACATGTACTTACAATGCTGCTATGAATTTAATTTTTATAAAATCCTATCTAAAATTTGACTCGATACATTAACCTCTCACATGAAATGGATAAACGACATGTACTGAACCATTGGTGAATGTACATCTATTTCTGTGGAAGAAACCAATCATCATTCTTTCTAACTCTAGTGAATACCCATGCTTCAAATTAAGCATTTTAACATGGTTTTTAACAATGACGTCAAAATCCCTAGATGACCGATGACCTCTTACCCCTAAACACCTCATGCGATACATTCCTCGACTCCGCTCATACTTTGAGCATCTTTTGGGTAGGCCCACGTGAATTCAGGTAAGTGCATCATGCCCGCTCCGATTTTAATGGTCGTGAGTATATTTTGGGAATCAAAAGAATTCCATATTGTGGTCTTAAAATGGATATTTGCCACAGACAAACTGGTGGAGTAAATGTTACACACTGGACTGTAATTTAATAAATACTGCAAACTTTTGCATCTTCGAGGGACCTGTAGAACTTTGTCGTGAGCTGCTGGACAACGGTACCTTCAGTAGTTACCGCTCCAAAGAAAAAAAATTACTGAAGAAAATTCCCACGGACGTGTTATCGTGGACGTTTAAGGTACAAGCTACCATTTTTCATTATTCGCGACGAAAGCAGCTGCAATGCTTTTGAATTCTGGACCCTATAAGTCACTCTATCAGATCAAACACTTTAGATAGAGCGAGATCTGTAGTATTGAACTCATTGTTATGTTACCATGGTTACAGTGATTATCACTATTGCAATTTCTTTTTGGACATTCCAAATTCGTGAACCAATCAATTCTGATTAATCAACCTAAAATGCATTCAGAGAAATGCGTATTTGGTCCATTACATTGCAAAAACAAACCGGAATGTGCAGCAAGAGTCATGGGAGAAGCTAAAAGGAAAAAAAAT
The DNA here is from genome assembly GCA_023653785.1 of Ophioderma brevispina. Classification (NCBI taxonomy): domain Eukaryota; kingdom Metazoa; phylum Echinodermata; class Ophiuroidea; order Amphilepidida; family Ophiodermatidae; genus Ophioderma; species Ophioderma brevispina. The sequence continues at coordinate 41,315 of JAMKCH010074231.1, read as the reverse complement.
ATATCTTTCAGAGGATTAGTTTGATACTGATAGCAAGATTTGGTCGAAAATTAGTTTCTCAAGAGCCTAGCTTCTGGTTTGTTTTTAAAACTTATTTAGTAAGGTGCACTGTATATGGGGCTATAAACTTCTTTTAGTAGAGTATGTGGGTCAATATCTTGGCGGGGTGAGCATTTGTGTAATTCAATATGTACGAAATCTGTGCTCGGAAGTATAGTGTGTGCTCACATTTGTTATTTTATCCGTGTTTTGTGTACGAATTCGACGAACAATCTTTTCAGTGGCATTAACCCATTCAATCCTGGTTGATTCTGTAAAGGGTACAGCGCATTGTCAGTGGTTTTTAAGATGGCTTCCCTGACTGCAGGTCGGTTTCGAGAAGCCATCTCAAAAAACATTGACCTACGACTATGTTTGTTTGGACTCATTTGGAATGCATTTTCTTGATGATTCCAAATACAGTCATGAAAATTTTGTAATTTATGAAGAAAAAAATAACTTTGAACGACTATAGTCGCCCGCAAGGCATAGAGGGGACTGTCATTATTTACGCCATGGAAATGGTGGAATTATATGTTTTTCGGCGAGGAAGTTCGCGTTCTCTTCGTATCTATTAAAAAAAATCCCATTCCTATGATTTTATGATATATCTCCAATTAAAATCTAATGTTCCCCTCTCTTTGATGTAAATTTTCATGTCCCCCCCTCTCGCTAACCATTTTTCGTATCCCCTCAAATTCTCCATTCCCCAGCTTAAATGATGACTCCTTCCTAAGAGGGTTCATGTACAAATCAAAATAAAGAATCAACCCAATGCTCATCAAGCAACCAAAACGATAATAACGCCAAACATGTTGTTGTTACACATTACAAATGCAGTTGACAATAAAATTAAATCACCAAAATAATAATAAAAAAATACCTTCCAGAAATGCCATAAAATTTATTATTTTTTTCTGTTATATTGAACTTTTAGGCATAGGAAATTTAATCCGATTACAACATTTCACTCTTACTTTAGTTATTCAATAAATAGTCAAAGCTACTCTCAGACTGATTTAGCCATAACTTTGTAATTCGGATTGTTGTACTTTTAGCATATACAGTATATGCAAATGGAAATACAAACCCGTAATGCTACTCAAAATTAATTTTAGTGGCATCCTGTTGCGAACAACTCCGATTTATTCGTTATATGCAAACATTTTAGTTGATCATCTGTGAATCTGTTTTTAGAAAATCAACACGGAACACAAACAGCAATTATCAGCCCATCTTTTCCAAGATAGGTACTGAACTCAGGGAGGTTGACGATTTCAAAATCTTTGGATCATTTTGTTGTGAGGACTTCCTGTCACGTAAAGGACGCGCATGGAATGCCTGTAATGCTCCATGACACCCGGCAATCTGGAATCCACAAAGCTTGCCTTCATCAGAGCTTGATTCTATTATCAGACTGATTTAGCCATAACTCCAGTGGAGCCGAAACTTGGAGCTACTTGGGCCATGAAGAATCAGCTTCAAGATCGCCTACGACCTATACCTGGCTTCTTAAACGGGAACACAAAACAAGGGGCTCAACATGGTGACACCCTCCCCTCTCCTGCACTGTTGCTTAACGTTGAGATCACTTCATTGTACTCTGTATTGGCTACTGCTTCTAAATGCAAAGAACCAACTCGTAACAGATGCTGTTTGCTGGAGTCTTTCATGCTCAAATCGAGCTAGAAGACCCTTCAAACTACATCGACTGCTTACAAGAGCTATCAGCAAGACTTCATAGAGGATTGCCAAATCTTAATACACAAGACTTCCTGGTGGGCTTAACTCGGTTCTTCGGTTGCGCCCGTAAGGACGATAGAGGATGAGGAACATGCATACACTTAAAAACTCGATTTTGTTATTCTTTTCTACTTTCTTCCCTAGAAACTGCTGAAACGTTCTTACAACCAGGGGGGAATTTAGGAAATTTTATCCTCTCATAAATCTCATTGTGTGTCCTTCCTTTTGTTTGCCGTCTGCTTATTACGGATTACGGGGGTATACTTCATTTTAATCTGCTTCTTCGGACATTCGATAAATGTCGCATACGTTTCTTTGGCGCTCCCACCTATATCCAACTACCAACCTGACTAGACCGCAAACCTAAAGAGGTAGCGTATTTTTCTTGTTAGATCTAGGGGCAATTTCACCTAAACAAGACAGGGGTCCGCTTCCGTAATTTTGAAAAGTTGGCAAAAAAGAACATTTAGGGAGTTATCTAATTGTGAGTGTAAGGCTATCTCTTGTTATCCTTTGGTATCAAAAAATTGACTATTCACTTTATCGTTTATATATTACGAATTTGATTGGACTTCACATTCTTTTAACAATTGTTTTCCCCCGTTTGTATTTTTCGAAAAAGCAACCAAATTTACATGTTCGCATGTAAGCGTAAATTAATACTAACTGTCGCCACCAAGGGGGTGAAACCCATTCAAACCAATTCGTTCCGTGCTGGTCTGCGACATTTTGAATATGCACGGAATAATTATTAGTTTGGGTGCTTGTAACACCACATAACTGTCAATTCGAATTCGATACAAACAATCCGCCGCCCAAATATCAGTTTGTTGGATGTTGGGTGCCTATTGGTGGTTAACTTTTTTCCTACCCATGGCCACACACGAATGAAATGACACGTCCGTCGTCTTTATTTAAATAACCGCCTCAATGAATAATCTTTCACCTAAGTCGCGCATTCATTATGAGAAAAAAAAGAGTATCCTGAGCACAATGATCCAGGTGCACTACATGTATTACAGCCTGGCTAGCCCTAAACATTTACTCATTTGTATCACACTCCGATTTAGTGCATATGCCAAAGTCGGCACCCATAAACCGATGTGGAAGAAGCGGAAGCAGCCATTTGCTTTCTATTGTTGGTACCTCTGGTTTTTTTTTGTGGTCGGCAAAACTGCGAGACATGAATTTCTAAAGATTACTACGTTTTGCCTCTCTATCTTATAGAACCTCTTTGCTTAAAACGACGAGCTATAAAACAATAAAGAAATTATAAACGGATTCTTTCAAACATTTTACACGGCGACAAGTCCAATTTTTCTGATATCTTGAAAACTTCCAATGTGTAAACTTTAACATATGATTAATCCGCAGGTATGACCGTCGGTCTTTTTTTTTTCGCTTGACAAAACTCTTTAGGTAGAACGCCCCTCTTGTTACTATGACCCCGCGTTATGTAATACTATTTACAACACCAGTCATGCAATTCATGATATTATACAACAACCTCACATAACTGACAAGTGAACTGTCGTAAAGAGGCTGGAAAGACCCATTGAAACAGAATCAAATTGGTATGTAACGTACGCCAGTCCTGGCAATAAGCTGCAATAGCCAAGTGTGGAAAAATTGAAGGCATACTTCTGAACTTATACACTAGAGATTTATAACAGAAATGCCGAAGAAAGCATGAGTTTAAACACAACTATTTCACTCTAGCCTATATTTTATGACGTTCTTTGGGTTAAGAAAGTATATGAAATGAGGAATGCTCAATTAATCTCAATGGGCTGTTTGACGTCGTATTTTAAAATTCCACTTATGTTTGGGTTAAAATGGGAGAGCAATGATGCAAATTTCTTTCACCCTTCTGACTAAATGAACCAATTCGTATTCATTTCATCCAAGATTTTGGCATTTTATATCTCATCTTTTCCAAGAAAGTCATTAACATCAGATAACGGTAATTGGTCAATCCGGCTTATTATATTCGACGAAACGAAACGAAACAGGCTCAGTGCACCAATTGGATTACACGCTTTATTCCGTCATAGTGTAAAATGTATGATAACGGAATAAAGCGTGTAATCCAATGGGTGAACTGAGCCCGTTTCGTTTCGTCGAATAATAAGCCGTCAATCCAGTATACTTATACTCTCTAAATGCAAAAGAGGGGATTTCACTCTTAAAGAGTGATTACATGGTTCGCTACAGAGTGGAACTTCCACCTTTGAACATGTTGAAACGGTTTCAAAATGTAAGGTCATGTTACTGCTACATCCTTTCAAAGATGGAAATTTTTCACTCTTTTTGGTGTGGGCCCTGAATTTGCTCTTTTAGAGTAAAATTCACCCTTTTGCATTTGCAAGGTCTAACAGTAAATTGGCCTTGCTGTTTGCAATTATGCCTATTTCTCTTGGTTGCGTGTCACTGCGTGTAAGGTTACCAAAAAGTTGGTAAGGTGAATGACAATGTAAATTGCGTATTGTTTGCCGATTTCTTTCAAATGATAATATAATTCAACCGTAAAATGTATAGAAAATTAAAAAGCATGTACATTATACACTTTAAGTAGACTTTGATCCCCGTGATGTAATCCTAATATATGGGCATCGGTCGAAAAGGGTATTTTGAATCAATCCCACAATGCATTGCAATATGCCTATATAGCGTACTGTACTAAACACACGTCAGTACTTAGGGATAATAAGTGTTCAAGAAATTTAAGAACCCCAAGACATTTCATGATCATGTAAAAAAATCCAGAAGTACTAGCACCTTGTGGGCCAAAATGAGTGTAAAAAATAGGACTTTTTTATGTGTTAAGAATATGATTTTGGGGGCTCACATGACTTTTAATATTGAAGTGAAATTTCCCAAAACTGGTGCATTGTGGGCTTGAAAAGGGTATTTTAATCAAAGTGATTTGTCTTCGAGTCAACCTAAATGAATAAAATAAAGGTACGATATATTTCAAGGCATACATAGTTAGTGATTTTATTATATTATCAGATTATAGACACTATAAATTTCTTACCTCGTATTTTGCTATACAAATCCCTTAAAAGAGAGAAAATGTGATTTTGAGTTGCTATTTTTTCAATATAAAACAGGCTGAATTTCGTATTGGTCCAATACGTAATTAGAAATTTCACAATTTTTTGTATACTTTAAAAATTATATTCAAAATGACAAAGATATCTTGTCCGAGGGACACTTAATAGAAATCTTGTCAAACTTGTCGAAAGTCAAATGCGAATTAATGGAAATTCAAAGGTCCCCAGCAACAAAACTGTTGAAAATATGTGTAGCTGGCAAATGCATATCAAGACCTATAAAGATTTCGTAGGAGACATGGGAATTTGCATTTGACAATTTTGACAAGATTTCTATTAAGTGTCCCTCGAAGATATCTTGTCATTTTGACTAGCAATATTTAGAGTGCTACAAAGATTTAATAATTCTCAGCTTAATCATTTTTTGATGGAAGGCTTTGTTCATGTTGTTAAACACTGCAAAAACGCGTTGTTTAAAAGTGTAACATCAGTTGTTTAACGGTAGACAATAACATTTTTGTTTTTTTTGCTTTAATTGTATGCTCTATGTTATTGTTTCTTGTTGTGTCTCTATGGTAACAAGATAAACCATACCTCAATTATTATTATGGCGTAAAAACCAAAATCTTATTAGACATTACGCATGAGCAGTGAACCATATAATATGAGATAGTTTAGGGTTATCAATAAGCAAAAAATGGGAAATGAATTAGTGGTTTGAAGTTGGCGTAATTGATCTTTATAGATTAAATAGGTATTTAGGATTCCAACTAACTGCAACATAATTTTGTTCATAACAATGAAAGCCAACATTTTTTAAATATTGAAAACAATGCGCCTCGGGGAATTTGGATATGCGATTTAAACAAGGCTCACGCACATGTAACATTTGTTTATAACTATCATTAAAGCACAGTTGTTGGGGGTAGATAGATATTTTCGAATTGGAATAAACCTGAATCTTGAGTTTTAAAGAATTCACTAATATTATATTAAGTATTTACTTAGTAATTATTTACTAAGACCCCCATAATAACGATAATAAACATTTTAAAGTAACCATATCATAGTACATACGATGAACACCTACTTCAATAACAAAAGAGAAGATAATTATTATTCTAATTTTAAAGATTAGATTTAAAACGGTTAAGCATACTGAATAGCAGATGCGTCATTTTAGTTTCCTGTAGTTCCGATTTATACTTTCAAGGTTGTTAAAGGTCCCAGGAAATGCAAATAGAATCGATGTGGTTTGTGTCAAGTCTACAAGGAGGGACTAGAAAGCATTCAGTATTTGGGTTGGTGATGACATAATTAGTGAAACTATTGATTTGTCAGAGAGTAATAGAAAATTCCAGGTGACTGATGTGAATCTATTGATTACTCTGACTGAAAATCAATAGTTTCACTAATGATGTCACTGGTAGTGTTTCTTTTTTCTGGCCCTGTTTATTGTAATGGAATGTCCGGATTTGGAGTAGGTTTATCGTCTCATTTCCTGGGACCTTTAACGGTTGTTTCCGTAACCTGACCCACCTGATACATTTTTTTCTGCCACACTTACATGACTTCCGAAACCTTAACCATTTAACGGAATACACATGTGCTTTATTCCGTCAAGTGTTTCCGAATTCATAAGTGTGTCAGAAAAAAAGTGTGTCAGATGGGTCAGGTTATGGAAACTCCCGTTGTTAACACTCAAAGCCTTAAACACCAGCTGAACCTGTAGTTATTAGAACTTTTTTACCGATTTATTGAAGTCGGACATTTTAATCAATTGTCATGTATCTCAAAGATTTTGAAATATATACTTAGTGAAATGTTAACACACTGCGCAATATCTCTACTCTAACCAGTGCAAATAGTCACATTTTGAACATTTTGCCGTTGGTTATGCAATCGTCAGAAGTAGAAAATGGCTCGATATGTCCAGCACAATATGGCGATTGGGGTAGATGCAACATTAAACATTCTAACCCTAACCATTGCCACAATACTATATAATATTAATACAAAGCCTAACTGGCCTAATCCAAACTCGTAACTCGAACCCCACCTCTGATAGCTCCAACCCCAAGTCTCAGGCTCTGTTAGATGTGAAATTGGCTACAACACTGCAACAAGCATAAAGAATTACATTTCTCATATTCTACCATAGCTGACATTAATGTGGAATGCTTTTATATATGCACACTTTAAAATACCCAGTCGTTTAAGTCTGGTCCCTATAGTCCCAGCACAATGAAGGCTCATGCGGTTTCAAGTCAAAAACTTGATCCATTCCGTACCACATTTTTCACGAACGAATCAAATGACTCCTCGACAAAAAATTGGAACGAGCGCGAAAACCTACATACGGTGTATGTGTGTTACTTTTTTCTTATAAGCATTAATCTTTTCTATATTTGTAACTGTAAATTAGGAGGCCCTGTAAAATTAGAGTCTTACATTAGAAAACCTAACATAAAATCACATTTCTGCATAAACCTGTATTGCGGAGAATAAATGTTTGAGTATTTTGTGCAGGAGGTTAAATAGGTCGGTAAATATCCAATCCGATTTGGCGTTGCACATTAGCTAATTCCAACTACAGGCTATGTGCTCCGTGAATACATGCATGACATGTCTGGTTCGGTATGGTGGACACTGGTTTTATTATGTAGTCAGTAGTTTCTTTTTGTAAAATTTATCCTTGTAAACGTTTTGGTAAACTTGGGTTTGAAAGACTAAATCCTAGCTAATGTCACGGACAACATTTTGGCAGGATCACTTATGATAAGTCGATCCATTTTTAGGCCTATTGTAGGTGACCGAACCAGATTAAACCGATTTAACATTTTTTAATAATCTTAAGTAGCCACGTTTTATACAAATAAGTCGTTATGGGTTTACTTATATTGACCTTGGAATTCGAGAAAACTTGTCACATTATTTCTTTTACCATTTTTTTTATACGAATACATACATCAGGTAAAATTATATAATTGAGTTATCTCTTATCATTGTGTGGGGAAGAAGCCATGTTTTTCAAATGTTAAAATTCTCAGATATCTCTGGCATGCTTAATTGTAAAATTACTCTCTAAAAGCATGATTAGTCAATGGAGAGCTTACCAAAATAAATTGTCAAATTTGACACAATTTGTATCAAATTAAATCAAAATTTGATCAGTTTGACACCAAATTTAGTAAAAAAGTTGACAAAAAATCTTAATGAGCTCCCCGCTGACTTATTTTCTATAAATACCTAATATGTTTTAACTTAAGTGTGTATGGGCTTTCGACATGAACCGTGATGATGAACCTTTCTTATGTTTTCTATTGTTTCATCATCTTATTTATGCCCATATTTAAATTTCATTCTTACGGACATTGCCTTTGGTGGACTATATTACATTTGAAATATGTAGGTAATGGTTACCAATATTTTTTCCCCGATGCAATTCAAATATCAACGTTCGGATAAAAATATTGGAGTTGTAGGCTTCCGTTGTCTAATTGAAATGATACACCCATTAGGTTTCAAGGAGGAATGGGTAGTTTTTGAAAAGAAAACAATTGTCATCTTATCTATGCCCATATTTAAATTTCATTCTTACGGACATTGCCTTTTGTGGACTATATTACATTTGAAATATGTATATAGGTAATGGTTACCACGATTTTATTCCTGCTGCAATTCAACTATCGGAAAGACTTCCATATGTACCCGCCTCGTATATATTTACATGATACAAAATTTATTTTAATGTTGGCCTTGTTTAATCAAAAACGGAATAAACAGCTAAAATAATTAAATTTTATGTTACATGTAATTTTTTTTTTTTTTTTTTTTGATGAACCTTTCTTATGTTTTCTATTGTTTCATCATCTTATTTATGCCCATATTTAAATTTCATTCTTACGGACATTGCCTTTGGTGGACTATATTACATTTGAAATATGTAGGTAATGGTTACCACTATTTTTTTCCCGATGCAATTCAACTATCAACGTTCGGATAAAAATATTGGAGTTGTAGGCTTCCGTTGTCTAATTGAAATGATACACCCATTAGGTTTCAAGGAGGAATGGGTAGTTTTTGAAAAGAAAACAATTGTCATCTTATCTATGCCCATATTTAAATTTCATTCTTACGGACATTGCCTTTTGTGGACTATATTACATTTGAAATATGTAGGTAATGGTTACCACTATTTTTTCCCCGATGCAATTCAACTATCAACGTTCGGATAAAAATATTGGAGTTGTAGGCTTCCGTTGTCTAATTGAAATGATACACCCATTAGGTTTCAAGGAGGAATGGGTAGTTTTTGAAAAGAAAACAATTGTCATCTTATCTATGCCCATATTTAAATTTCATTCTTACGGACATTGCCTTTTGTGGACTATATTACATTTGAAATATGTATATAGGTAATGGTTACCACGATCTTATTCCTGCTGCAATTCAACTATCGGAAAGACTTCCATATGTACCCGCCTCGTATATATTTACATGATACAAAATTTATTTTAATGTTGGCCTTGTTTAATCAAAAACGGAATAAACAGCTAAAATAATTAAATTTTATGTTACATGTAAAAATATGAGAGGGGGTACATATGGAAGTCTTGCCCAACTGTCAACTTTTGGATAAAAATATCGGAGTTGTAGGCTTCTGTTGTCTAAGTGAAATGATATACCCATTAAATTTCAAGGAGGAATGTGTAGTTTTTGAAAAGAAAACAATTGTCGGCACCGTTTGACCCCCCTCCCCCAAATTGACGAAAATCCCACTTGAAAATACGAATGTTCTTTTCTCCCATCATTTGGTTGGGAGGGAAGAAAAAATGTCCTTTATAAACAACAGTAAAAAGAGAAAGAAAAAAATCTAAATTATGCGTCATACCAGATACATAATCAACCATCATCAGTCAACAGGACCATAGGCAATTCAAATTATGAATCGTTTGAATGACCTACTTTCACGGATGGGTGATGCCAGTATTTAGATGCGATTGTGAAACGAACATAATAGACTTTTCATAATAGAGGTAGATATGAAGATGATTATTGTCAAAGTGTGAGAAAGTTGCGATATTCAGATTATCGCTTTAGTGTGTTTGAAGTTGTTTTCTTGTGCGTTTGTTTGTTTGTATGGCTTGTTTGTTTAGTCCTTTTTTGCTTCTTTATTTTTAACAACTACATTCGAGATCGTGCATAGTTGTTTTAGTCATTTTTAATTTTCCCACTTAATGCGACTCTGCGGTAAATCATGTCGACAAAGAAACGAATGCATACCAATGCCAATCCTGAACCAAATGTTGCTTATTAGAAGTTGTGTAGAGAAAGACGTTCAATTGAAAGAGGTTTACAATCAAGAAGTTATGAAGGCCATAGGCCGTGTGATATCTACTAGTATTCAATGGAAGGTTTGCATAAACCCAGATTGTTATAACACTAATTCAAGGATAAGGGGGGGGTTAAAACTCCTCAAAGTTTTGTTTTTATTGGTGTAAAACGCATTCAAAAGTGCTTATGGTCGCTTATAGTGCAGTCCATTTGAAAGTTCAATCTTTCATTGCACATTCACTCTGGTTATTATCACTTATAATGACATACCAAATATTGAGCTTTAACAAAAATCTGTATTCTGAAAGGGAATAATGTTAATGCATATGCCCAAGACCGATTCCCAGGAATCCGCCTTACTTTCTTAATAATTTACAGGTCCCAACCATCAACCCACTCGCTATTTTATTAACATTCCAATCCAAAAAATGTTTTATTATATACAGGGTAATAAGCTATTTCAGAAAGCGTCTGAAGGGATTAACAACGAAATACACCCACACCCCGGTTTTGGTATACGATATAAATTTCACGATGTGGTTGTCTTATACGTGTCCAATGGCCATGGGTATTGAGACATTTAAATAGAAAGTTGCACATTCTACTCTTAACGAATACCAAACGTGACGTATACCTGTTGCTGGGTACGACAGTAAGTCTGTTTTACAGAACCTATCATACCAAACCCATTCATAAATTATTGGAGTGACATTTGGTCAACAGGATTTCAAACTATCCATGAATGTGTTTGGCAACTTTTACATCAGTAGCGTACTTCACTCTAGCCTGTTTACCATTGATAACAAGGATTGTTTTGATACTTTCTTTATACACTAAACTATGTATAGGCGGACATGTGTGTACCTTTAATCTAAGTGTCTACGTACCTTAAGTAACTCCCCACAATGGGATTCAACGGTATCTTCAGAAGATAGCACACTTCCTTCTTCAAAGATCTTATATATAAAATCCACTTATTCCGTAAAGAGAGTACTGTCATGTAATGTTAGACGTTCTAGTAAAAGACACTGTATCCATAGTCTAAAGTTGTTTGTTAAGTTCAGTTGAAACGCCCTATATAAGTTTAGCTGAAACACTATTTGAGGCTGCTCTATCCAATAATCCAAGGTGAAAATATTTCAAATTAGGGCCAAGTACCCCAGCCGTCGGGATAATCCGCAGACGTGCACTATAGTGCTAGGTGTTTCCTGCCTAAACTCCAAAATTCACTCGTAGCTAGTGGCGAACGACTCGATCGAGTGCTGCCGTGGGAACGCTCTTTCAAATAAGCAAGGATAAAAAGTTGATTTTTTTTATTTTCACCCACACGAACGAATACTTAGCATTGTATGACTATGACGATTTGACGAGTGTGCATTCAACCGGATAAATTCACCTTAGTATTGCAAATAATTGCTAAAGATACCTTGTACTGACTATAGCGACATCGCTACGACAGATTTCAATACGAGCGAAAGTTAGCCATGGAAATCCCGTGTTTGGAGATTTGAAGGCCATTTAATTTAACGAGGTACAATTTGGGTGTTAGTAATATGGCGAGTTATGGACGAATTTGATAGCCAATGGTCATCAGGAAAACTCGTCTCATGATTAGTTACGTAATGTATAACAAAGGAAGTTTCGACAAGGTGAAAGAGGACGTTTTCTAGATGAAACAGGTTTCGATTAAAACAAATTTCGACAAGTTGAAACGAATTTCAACAGAACGATGCTATGGGGTAACAAATCCCTACAGAGAGGTTCAGTTCCGACAAGGAAAACTACAATATATTTAAACAAGACGTTTTATTTTTAAGACGAAGACATTTTCGCCGATGAAGTAATTTACTATCTATCTAACGGCCGCAGCCGAGCTGCTGTTCACCATGTAGCGACAAATGTCCCTGCCTGTCATTAAGCTGTGGATGTCAGATGGATCCTGCTGAATGTCTCGAGCAATCACATCAATGTAGTTAAGGGCGACGACCCCGTTTTGGCACGGAAACTTCCAACATGTGACGTCTGAGACTACTTGATCAATCGCACGATGACAGTGACCGGCAAATCGCGCACGGCGTTGGGCAACAGAAGATGAAATTGGAGGGATATCTCCATCTGTGCTTTGGTCATGTGCTCACGCCAGGATATGTTTTGTACTCGCATACGAAGCCTGGTGTAGGTGCCATCCAGTCTATCCTGTAGCTCTTTCTTCATGGTTCAGGTATCAGATCCATACAGGAAACTCTCTACACAGGCTCTAAAGAACTTCAGCTCGGTTGAATTGGAGATACCGGATTGCCATAAATTATGTAGTTTATCGTAGGCATTCCAAGCATGTCCTGCATTTCTTGCTGTCGGCAACATAGGACCCTAGGTACTTGAAGTCCCTGACCTCTGAGTTAGGTACCATCTATATCTGTAGTGCAGATAGGTTGATGATCATCTTCCTCATTAATGACTTTCATATATATTCCATCTTGTTGGCATTTAGATGTAGGCCGACTTTGTCTGCAGCATTCTCAAGTGCTGTTACTAGATCTTGTGCACCACATATGATCGGCTGTTAGAGCTTGATCATCTGCGTAGTCAAGGTCTGTAAGATACTGACTTTGGTGACGTCTAGAACGCTTGGGTTTGATGGGGAGCCCTTTGTCGTTCACGATATCAAGACTGTCTCCTTTATGGGCCCATCCATGGTCTGCACAAAGCTAGATGGGTTGTCATACATGATGGCAATTGCCTTGACAGTCATCTGGAACACCGTAGTTGGAGAGAATATGCAGAATTACATTCCTGTTTACACTGTTAAAAGCCTTGGAGAAGTCTACAAACACAATCGAAGCTATTCACTGTAAAAAACTTTGTTTAGGGATTCAACATTTTTCTAAACACATTTTTGCCTTCACTTTGTAAAGATTTTCAAAGGCTATACATGCATGTCTAATTGCTAAACATTAATGTTTAATTGCTAAACACTAGCCATTTACACGCTAAACATGTTATGTTTAGCATTTAATAGGTTTACAAAGTGAAGTCAAAAATGTGTTTAGAAAAAAAATTAATCCCTAAACACAGTTTTACAGTGTTCTCTTGGAAATTCTCAACTATACTATAATTTGAGGGCAAGTATCTGAGGAAGTGTTTATACGCCTTTGCGAAAACCATTCTGGTTCCATCTGAGAATGGGATCTATGTGAGGAGTGTTTCTGTTGAGTAGCATTGAGTTGCAGTTGTAAATCTTAAAGGTCACTGGTGGCAGTGTGATTCCTCTGTAGTTTTGGGGTTGTGGGAGGTCGCCTTTCTTTGGTAGAGGGATGATGAACGATGTTGAAAAGGCAGCTGGTTTGTTTCCCATGTAGGTGTTGTTACAAAATTCTAACTGTTGATCATGGAATAGTGGATTCTTCCAGCATGGTTTGTCCAGATTACTGCAGGAATGTTGTCGGGACCAGCCGTATTAGTGTTGTTCAGTTTCTTCAGGCAGATCTGAAGCTCCTCTATAGTGAAAGGTCCAGTCTAGATGGGGAGAGTGTCTGCTATCTTGTGATTGAAGAACGGTTTATCAAGGTTAGTGTTTTTCTGAACTGGCTTGCAAGTAGAGAACGAAAGTGCTGAAACCATGTGTCAAGGCGCTCTTCGGGTATTTTCACCTTTGATTCTTATAGGTGGGGTAGCCTTCTTATCAATCAGCTCCCTCTGGGCCTCCCAGGCAGCAGCATGCTGGTTTTCAAGATGTAGGATGCCAAGTGCTTCAGCCTTAGACTTAACATCCTCCTCAAGCACCACGGTGTAAGCATCGTCAAGTGCAGCCTTAGAAGCATGAATGTTCTGCTTGGAGCTTCTGGTGGATTTAGTACGGTGCTTCTTGGCTGCAGACTTCAGTTTTTCTCTGGCTTTGCTGACTTTGTCGTTTGAGGCAAAGGCAGTAGTCTTCTTCTTTCTTCTACGTATCATCTTTGTTATCGGAAGTTAGGGCATCATGTACTATGTTGGAGTCCTTGTCTTCAAGCTCGGCAACAAGAGTGTTTAACCCGTATTGCTAAAGTATACTGCTCATAAAGCTTTGTATACCTTCCTCCAGGCAATTGTTTTCATGGGATCTCTGGGAGGGGGTTTACTCTGACGATAACTTATCCGGCTCCTGCAAGAGACAATTCTATGATCAGACTTAACAGCTTCAAAAGTGTTGTAGGCTTTTGAGTTCTTAATGCTGTTAATCCACTTCCTTATGACCAGAATATAGTCCAGTTGGACAAGTTCTCCATTTGGTCGACGATGCGCCCACAGTCTACTTGCTTGATTTTGGAATATTTTGTTAGTGGCAACAAGGTTAAATTGGTCCATGAAGTCCTTCATGTACATTCCATTTCTGTTGGACTCGTTGCTCCACCTAATTTACAAAAGGTAGAGCAACTTCGATAAGATAAACGATTAAACAAGTTTTGACTAAATAAGCCAAGTTCTACAATTTTATGAAGCGAATACAACGTTTTTACATTACGGAACCCGAATTATAAGAGAAAATAATCAGAAACAGAAAAGATGGAGTGCAATTCCAAATGTGATTCGGTTCGCTTACAAAAACATTTGAACACCCAAATGTGGACACAAACAATTTGGCCATGCAGATATGGTCATAATTTATTGTATAGTCTTGTTAAACCACCCTTCTATAAAAATTTGGTTATAAATTCGACCAAATGTGGTCAAAATGTTTAAGATTTGGCCGAATGCCAATTGCGGTTGCGTCTTTTGTGCGGGTCAATGGAACTACTTTTGTTCTTTAAAATCAGTACCTTTTCTTGCTAAAGTAGGCTTGTCAAATGATCCTCAACCAAAATCCCTAATATTTAGCCAAAGAAGGTCATGATGGTCAATCATTGTTCAAAACCGACCAAAAGGTATATATCAACAATAAGCTGATTTTCGTGTTTCTGGCAAAATGCGGGGAGGGGGATTTTAGCCGGATACTCCCTTTCCCCTACGTTAATGGGAGTGCAATTCATAAATCTAACCCTATACTTGCTACTCAATGTGTCTTTGAACTCGTTTTTTACTCGGCCTATTATAACTCGTATTCAGTTACTTGCAGTTTAGGCATGTGATTTCGATATAAGGAGCTTTGTTACGCTATACGTTAAAGGTCCTTTTTCAAAATTAGCGAAGCGTGTCTAGCATCCACAAGTAAGGTATTACTTCATTGGCTCAACGAAGTGTAGCTGAAATCAGACCTATCAAAAATAAACCAATGAAATTGGATAACTCATAAACAAATCCCACCTGGCGACTGGATTGGAAAAATATAATAAAGCTTTGATTTCGCAAGTATGCCAAGTTGGGCTTGCGTCTACATAGCGTCTATAGCATTTGAAGCTAGGGTTGGTAAACATAATGCAAAGCCAGTTGGCTATTCACGGTATATTTTCTTCATTTGTTTAAAAGTCAAATGGTCAACGCCAAATATCCGTAGAGTTATTTGTCGTGATCTTGCTGATTATGGAATTACAAACCTTAATGTCAAGACCGAGTATTGTATCACGGGCAATACAAGTACAATAACCACTGTATGGTACCATATGGCATTCCTCGCGATTAAAGAAAATATTTTCATTTTCAGGTGCATTCAGTGTCCTTGGAAGTGCCTGTTTTCATCATGAGCAGAAATAATTGAACAAGAATAAGTATTGGAACATACTAAAGTAAAGTCAAACTCAAGTCAAACAGATATAATTTAACAGAAACCCATAAAACCAATTCCATGGCCAGATTTCAAACCAAAAACTAAACGAATGCAATTGTTTCCTTCTTTTAGTTTACAGAAATGTAGTGTTTATTTACAATCTTGTTTATTTACAAATTGTTAGCACACTTTCTTACCGTATGGTAAAATCCTTCCCCTCCCCCGGAACAATGTTAAAATCTGAAATCGTGTTACAGTGCGCCTAACACCACTTAACATTGATTGGTGGGGAAGAGGGAGGTTTTCTGATTAGCAGAAGCTTCAAGCTTGATACCAAAAAAGTTCAAGTTTATACCTTCAAAGTATAAAAGAGCAAATTTTCACAAGGGATCGCTGCATTCCCCTGCATTGCATCACGAATAATGCAACCTCATTAGTTTGCTCGTTTTTAATGTTTAAAGTTTTTATATTTATATTATTCATGATAAATTGCTAAAGGTTGCACTCTCTGAGAATGTAGTCATCCCTAAGGAACATTCAGTTCACATCTTCAACAATTAGATGCAAAACTCCTCCAGATCTTTTGGCATACACCGTCAATTTTACAGTATTGTACTGTCAGCAATTCTGCCAACAAATTACCGTAACAATTACAGTACACTGTAAAAATTAATTCAATCAATTTTTTTTTTTTTTTTTTTTATATAATTTAACAGAAACCCATAAAACCAATTCCATGGCCAGATTTCAAACCAAAAACTAAACGAATGCAATTGTTTCCTTCTTTTAGTTTACAGAAATGTAGTGTTTATTTACAATCTTGTTTATTTACAAATTGTTAGCACACTTTCTTACCGTATGGTAAAATCCTTCCCCTCCCCCCCGGAACAATGTTAAAATCTGAAATCGTGTTACAGTGCGCCTAACACCACTTAACATTGATTGCAGGGGAAGAGGGAGGTTTCCGGATTAGCAAAAGCTTAAGCTTGATACCAAAAAAGTTCAATTTCATACCTAAAAAATTTTCACAAGGTGTGCCAGCTACTTTTGTGCAAGATTGTTAAATGAATGCATCTATCCCTACTCTTCTACAATTTGTCACGAATAATGCAACCGCATTAGTTTGCTCGTTTTTAATGTTTATACTAAATTTTTCAAAGTTTCGTTGCTTTTTTTAAAGTTTTTATATTTATATTATTCATGATAAATTGCTAAAGGTTGCACTATCTGAGAATGTAGTCATCCCTAAGGAACATTCAGTTCACATCTTCAACAATTAGATGCAAAACTCCTCCAGATCTTCATGGTATACACTGTCAATTTTACAGTATTGTACTGTCAGCAATTCTGCCAACAAATTACCGTAACAATTACAGTACACTGTAAAAATTAATTCAATCAAAAACGCATAATTGGTGAACGTGTATGGGATTTCAAAGCA
This sequence comes from Ophioderma brevispina, assembly GCA_023653785.1. Taxonomy (NCBI): domain Eukaryota; kingdom Metazoa; phylum Echinodermata; class Ophiuroidea; order Amphilepidida; family Ophiodermatidae; genus Ophioderma; species Ophioderma brevispina. The sequence goes on along the minus strand of JAMKCH010074231.1, from coordinate 24,019 downwards.
CCAAATACTAACCTAGCAGGCCCATCCACAAATGTCAACCATTTTTACGGGGCATATATTGTAAAATTTCCAGTGTCAACCAATTTTTTACGGTGCATATATTGTAAAATTTATAGGTTGTTGTGATATATTACATTACATCAACTGTAAAGTTTACGGTTTGTCGTAAAATCTACATTATATTTGAATAATAAAGCTTTAAAAACTATTTTACGGGATTTTGTTGGCTGAACTGCTGCCATCTATAGGATATTCTGTAAAATTTACAATATTTTTCCTGGAAAGCACTTAATCGTGTAATTGAAAATTCATAACATTGTATAATAATGTTGATATAAAATTCGAACAAGTGTGCCACTTTTAAATTTAGCCATAATATGGCTGGATAATTGGTTATAAAATATACATTGCTGTATTTCCAAATACCATAATTTTTCATTTATACAGTACTTTCATGTAAATTGCGTAATTTTTTACAGTGTAATATCACCTTTTGGTGCCTCCAAAAAGCAGAAAATAACGGTATTCATTTTGTCATGGAATTGGATTTATGGTTCATGTTACCCTAATGATAATAAATGATAAAAAATGATGTGTATACGCGTGTACATGTATGTGTGCATGCGTATCCGTATCCGCATGTGTGTGCGTGCGTTTGTTTATAAATATCAAACAATTCAATTCAAATATTTTATGACTTCTAAATTTAAGGGAGATGTCAGTACAGCTGTCACAATATAATTTCCAACAAAGGCGCTGGCATGATAGGTTCGTGATTTTCAGCCAGTATCGTTATTATTGCAACTGATTCCGCTAATAGGCGAATCGATATTTTTGACGAAATCTCAATTTTAGATTTGTGCATATTATGATTTTATATAATTAGGTCTTTTCATATACTGAATATTAACACTTAAGTGACCAAGGGGGGGGGGGGGGTTCCTAGGGACCCTCAAAAATTTGTTTTCGCGCTGGCCGCTTTACGCGTGGGATTTTTGCGCCAAAATTTTTTTGTAATTGTCTGACTTTTAAATGCGCTTCTTTTGATACCAAAAAAATTAAAATCGGCCAAGCCGTTAATGAGTTAATTAGTGAGGTCCCATGGACCCCCCCTTGGGCACTAACGGAAGTCATCTGAGAATATTAACAAAATCAAAGAACCAAAGTAATTTTTTTTGCTGACATATGTTCACACATACATGTAAGTAAACAATTAATAGTAACATTAAAAATAATTAACCCTTTATGTGCTGAAAACAAACAATTTCAACGTGGACGTTGCTAAACCGTTACTGTAGAAAGTCTATGGGAAAATGACGTATATTTTGCAACACCCGTTAAAAATACAGGTTTCCTAAAACTTAAGGTTTTGTGTTAAATATATGTAATATGGGTCTTCGAGAGTAGATATCAACATAGAATAAGTTGTCTAAATGTTTGATGTAAGCGCAAGGCTCACTTGAATTTTCCGTCTTTTGCCCATTTTTCGTGTGTTTTGAAAACAATGTTTTGCCCCTAATTTGCAGCCCAAATAACAAATTTCATTTTTATTGCTGATTTGGGGTTGTCTTATGACCCTTCACATGTGGTATAAATTTCGTGCAAAAAATCCCTCGGGAAAGTGGTTTCCTTGGGGGGGGGGGTCCCATGGACCCCCCGGGCACCAACGGGAGTGAAAACCCCTTGGTCACTTAAGTGTTAAGTGAAAAAAATCCGATCTAAAGATATCAGCGGCAGCGGTAGTATAGCATTTCTGTTAAACACGAGGAACTGTTACTGTCCATTCAATTAGCTTAGACCCTCGGTTTTTAATTAATATTAGAGAAAGTATTGGTGTCGGAAAAAAACCGTGAAAGAAAAGTTGGTATTCATCTAGTTACCCAACAAGATTTTGAAGGTGCATGCTGAAAACTTCACACCTATACTGCGATTTTTGGCCACCAATCGGCAAGGAATCGGAACAGGTCGAATATTCGTAATGAGCATAAACTTTTTTTCAGGAATGTTCTATTTATAAGATAGGTGTGTAAAACTTTGGTGTATCCTTGGTGTAAGACTTGGATGAAAGAAATCAATTAAGCCCATACGGAATAAAGCACATAAACGACCATTCAACTCTATACATGTCTATATTGATTATTTCGTGCAGAAATTATATACATGTAAAAACTGTGCACATTTTGATTTTTCCACTGATGTAAAGCTTTCTATCAAAAACATCACATGTGAAAGGATTAAACTGAGATTTCTTTGGTACAAAAAATGTGAAATTTGTAATATACTATAGGAGCAAATACTAAATTCAACCTATGTTTTATATTGAAATTACACACTAAAAACGCCAAGTCAACTATGCATCGACCAAAAAATGGGGTCAAAATTATGACCACAAAAAGGGCCATTTCACACGTTTTTTACCACAAAAATGGTCAACATTTTAACCCCATTTTTAGTCGGTGCATAGTTGACTCAAAACGGGTCAAAAATGACCCCGTTCTTGAAATTATTTTTTAAGGTGTAAGCAAATCCAAACCACCTTTTGTTTTCACTTTCAAGACATTTCTGTATAGCAAAGCAGTGGCGTACCCAGAAAGGGGGGGGGGGGAGTTATTTCTTAAATTTTATAAAAAGTAAGTGATTTACATAGGCCATATACTATAGTAACAAATTTTAATATATGCTTGCCCCCTGAAAATGTATATGCCCTTTCCCCTGAAAAAAGCTGGTTACGCCACTGTAGCAAAGTCCCGGAGCAAAGTACAAGGTAAGAAATCTATTGAGGGTCTTATCTATATGAAATCACTACATATGTCACAATATATGGATGCCCCAAAATCTCTCGATCTCGTTGCACCTTTAAACCCATCAAAAAATGCATTTTTAAATACCTTGGTTCCAAAATGGCATCTGCTTTAGGGGACGCTAAAGCCTCCCTTTGAAATGCACGTAAAAAGTACCATAATTCACGCTCTCATTTTGACCGCATGTATGTGACAATATTTTCGATATTTTTCTTCGATTTAAAGCTTAAAGTAATGCATAAAAACAATTTCAAAATACATTTTCACATCTTTAGTTGAACTTTTTGAGATAGGTGCATTTGAACAGCCCCATCACCAATTTTAGCTAGCATCTTTGCCTCCTTACCAGATCTGGTCACGATTATCATTCCGACAGCCAATCAGCCTTGCACTAGACCCTCCCTCGGGTCCACGGTGATGAAAATGCTAAACGACTGAAATTACACTAGACTCTTCAACCTATTCCCTACCTAGTGTTAATTCCAGGAGCCCTGTGCAATTCACGTTCTGTGGACAAGTTGGTTGGCAGGGCTGTCCAGCTAGGGATGGTAAGATGAAAAGTCCTCAAGTTTTTAGTTAAACATTATCTTTTAACCAAGTACGCTCCAGAGACAGAGTCGAAACTTGGGTACAGTCTACCATGCACAAGCTATTTGAAACATTTTGTTAACAGATTTAGAATGTTTGGGTCTTATTCTTTCGTTTTCATGACAAGAGTAATGCAAACTTGGTTCGCTCGGTGTTATCTAAAGATATGGAAATCAAAATTAAACCTTTGCTCCCCGGGGTTTGACACACGGGGTCGAATTGACCAATGAGCAGCATTAAGATTCGAGCTACTAAACTCACACGTGCATGTACTCTACGGAATAAAGCGCAACACACGTAATGATATATAACCCGTACTCTAACACCAATGGTGATTGGCTAACTTCGAATCCGCGGATGAACCCACTGTGGATGAACCCAAGTTCTGTCGGAGTTGGCAACCATAGAAGTCGGACCAAATTTGCCTAATGAAATCGTCAATTGAGTAATCAGAAATGCGACCAAAAGTTGTATTTGGCCGAAACTGAGCTAATCACAAAGTTGAGGTTATTTGGAGACTGACTAGTGCCAAAGAACAACACTGCTTCCTATTTGGTAAATCGGTTAGGAAATATTTACAACTTATGAGGGCGCTATACCACATGTCCACCTGGCAGTCGATAGTCTCATTTTCACGTTTTGTTATAGTCGATTCGCGTGATACGTTCGTCCCCCTGGAGTTTTGGACCTATTCAATTAAGTCGGAGAGGGAAAATGAATGAATTCAAATGCACGTGCCACACCGGATTATCTTGGAGGACATAACTCACTCACCTGCCACTAAATACAATTTCATTCATGTATGGAAACGCACAATAGTGTATTTCATGCCTTAACATTCCTCACAATAACATGATTAACAGAAGTCCCTGCGCCTCATTGAATTTTTCACCTCCGCAAAATGGTACGGGGTCACATATCAGATGAATCGAGTATAAGCCTTGCGATTTTTATTTTTGCATAAGTGAGATCAAAGAATCTTAAAGAATACATGCTTTAATTTCACCAATCGCTTCACAATCTAATAGAAAATGACATTTAAAGGCTGCCCTTTACTACTTACCTGGTCGATTTTTGATGTTTTCTTCCTCACATGGAAGCATATCAACAAAAATATCAGATTACAAAATTCGTAAATCGTCCCGGTGATTTGCTCCAATTATGTCTGAATTGGAGAAAATGCGCGCGTAGCGCACTAAAATTGCCAAATTTACTTTAATTTTGCCCAAATTTGGACTGAAATGGTTGAAATTCCCCGTAAAAGATGGATAAAATGCACATTTTGGCCATATCGTCCGGCTTTTTCGAGCCAGAGGGGGCAACTTGCCCCTTCCCCCCGGTCGGTACGCCACTGATGAGTCGTCAAGAACAAAGGAAATGCCTCACCGGACTAGTAAAAGATGTAGATGAGGAAGACATTTTGGTCTACCTCTACCTTTATGTATGAAGGTCGACAGCTCCTGGAAGAAACTTTTGTATATCTAGAGCTGCTGTCTTTCCACATCAATGTTATTCATGATCAACTTCCTCCCCTGCCAATCTGAAGCTGTATGGCAAGACCAATCTAGGACACTGCCAATTATGTCATCATCGTCATTGCAAACTGCTCCACATCCTCAATGGTTGTAACTACTTATTACAAAGTGGAAGATACAACTGGTGCCATGACCAAACACTAAAAGCAATGACCAAACACTGAAAGCAATCTCCACATGTCTGGCACCGTACGTCGTAGAGGCAAACCATAAAAAAATCATCACAGCTGAGAATCTGAACTCCATCTCTACAATAGCCTTGCGCACAGCTGATGGTCTATATCTAGCGGCCGCAGCCGAGATGCTTGTTCACCATGTAGCGCCAAATGCCCCGGTCCATCTCATTAAGTTGGAGATGTCAGATGGGTCCTGCTGGAAGTCTCGAGCATCGCATCAACGTAATTAAAGCGGCGACGACCCCTGTTTGGCACGGCAACCTCCAACATGTAACGTCTGAGACTACTTGATCAATCGTACGATGACAGTGACCGGTAAATCGCGCTAGGCGTTGGGCAACAGAGGATGAAATTGGAGGGAAATATCCATATATCTGTGCTTTGGTCATGTGCTCACGCCAGATATGTTTTGTACTCTCATAAGAAGCCTGGTGAAGGTGCCACCCGGTATACCCTGTAGCTCATTCTTCATGATCCAGGTCTCAGATCCATATAACAGGGTACTCTCTACACAGACTCTAAAGAACTTCAGCTTGGTTGAATTGGAGATAACAGATTGCAATAAGTGGTGTACTTTATTGCAGGCATTTCAAACTCGTCCTTTGCGTGACAGGAAGTCTTTCTTGCCGTAGGTAACATAAGACCCTAGGTACTTGGAAGTCCCTGACCTCTTTGAGTTGGGTTCCATATGAGTTGAAGATAGGTTGAATATTATCTTCTTCATTGACTGTCATATATTCAGTCTTCTTGGCATTTAGATGTAGGCCGACTATCTGCAGCAATCTCAAGTGATGTTAGTAGATCTTGTGCATCACATATTAGATCTGCTGTTAGAGCTAGTTCATGGGCATAGTCAAGGTCTGCGAGATGCTGACTTTGGTGACGTCTAGAAAGCTTGGGTTTGATGGCGAGTCCTTTGTCATTCATGTCCAGTCTGGATGGTAATGGTGTCTGCTATGCTTTGATTGAAGAAAGGTTCATCAAGGTTGGTGTTATTCTGAACTGGCTTGCCAAGTAGAGAACTGAAGTGCTGAAACTACGTGTCAAGGCGTTCTTCAGTTGTTTACCTTTGATTCTTATAGGTGGGGTTGCCTTCTTATCAGAGTGCTTCCTCAGGGCTTTCCAGGAAGCAGCATGCTTGTTTTTCAAGATGTAGTGTGTCAAGGGCCTCAGCCTTGGACTTAACATGCTCCTCAGCAAGTACCACGGTGTAAGCATCAAGTGCAGCTTTCGCAACCTCAAGGTTCTGCTTGGAGCTTCTGGTGGATTTAGTACGGTGCTTCTTGGCTGCAGACTCCAGTTTCTCTAACTTTGATGACTTTGTCGTTTGAAGCAAAGGCAGTAGTCTTCTTTCTTCTAGGTAGCATCCCCAATGCAATTTCTTTTTTGGGCTGAAGTGAGGGCATCATATACTGTGCTAGGGTTCTTGTCTTGAAGCTCATCAACAAGAGTGTTGAACCTGATTCAAAGCTTTGTGAGTAGTATACTGTAACAGTACGTATCTCCCACTACCTCCAGTCAATTGCTTTTATGGGAACTCTGGGAGGGAGTTTACTCTGACGGTAACTTATCCGGCTCCTACAAGAGAATTCTATGATCAGACTTAACAGCTTCAAAAGTGTTGTAGGCTCTTGAGTTCTTAATACGGTTAATCCACTTCTTTCTGACCAGAATACAGTCCCGTTGGACAAGCTGATGGTACAACCTATCGAACTTCAGTCTTACCAATCCTAAGACATAGCCAAAACGACATTCTGAAGAAGTCCAATGACAGGATATTCTTGATAAATGAGGAACACAAACAATAGTGTTCCCACCAGAAATCACTGAGACAGCTAAGAGACCCGATATCACCATCTTTTCTACCAAAACAGACTGATCATCACAGGGCTGACGGTCCCTATGGAGAGAACCTATCCAATGCATATGCTAGAAAGAAGTGCAAATACCAAGATCTAGTGGATGGCTGTGAAAACAGTAGTCTACATACTACTTTCCAATAGAAGTAGGAACCAGAGGTTTCTGCAATACATCAGTCAACGAATGTCTGGAATCCTTAGACATTCCTAAAGGAAAGAGGACGGCTATAACTAATACAGCAGCTAAAATTGCACTCAGAGCGATCCATGTCATCTGGCTCAGCAGAAGCTCAAAGGCATTCAGACAGATGGAGCTACAAGCAACTCTAGCAGATACTCTATGATGCAAATACCGGATCCAAGGGACCCCAGGAAACTCATGGCTACCCCAGTCACCCTGTATTACACTGGTCAACATATTAATTGTGCAATTTGCCTTGATGTAAACCACCTATATAGTGATCGCCCTGAGCGAACTAAACCCAAATGCTATAATTGTGGTTGTGTAGGTCATACCAAGCAAAGCCGCTCTTCTTACAAAGCGCCTGTATGCTTCCGATGTCAGAAACAAGGGCATATTGCAAAGCACTGCAGATGATCAACCTGAAAACAGTTGTCATAGAGAAAAATATGTTACTTTTTCTTTTGGCAAAAAATCCAGCAATCGGCCAGAAAGAAGCACATGAGCATCTTGCACACCAGGAATTTCAATCAGTCCTCTGAAAGTAGTAGATCTACTAGATCATTGCATTAATCCTGGGGGTGAATAAAAATCTCCTGAGGTACTAAAACAAGTGGAACACTACTTACATCAGGCCCGAGATAAGCTGTTGGTGGCCGATGCCGGCAAAGTGAAGAGAGCACAAACAAACCTCTCTATTGAAGCCTGTATAAAAGATTCTAGTGACTAGTCACCGACGGCAATTCGCGCATGTGTAGTACATTCCTGACTGACCCAAGTTCAAATGCACCGCGTTGCAATATACACACAACCGAATGCGGTAAATCTGTGTGTATATTGTACGTGTCATGCAAACCATGCTTGACCGCGCCGCAACTGTCCCTTCTTAATCAAAAGACGGTTCCGCGCATATAATTATGACAGCAATCAATACTCCCATTGCATTTCCCAATTCAAACTTGGTTCCACTACCGGATAATAGCCATGCATATTTGCAATGCCACCTTAGTAAAAGTAAATGTCCCCTTGCAATGATGACACTGTGGGTTCAGGAATGATCTAAGTAATACCGACACAGATAGTACATCTCACTAGTCACATTATATCGCGCATAATCTACGATTATTTAGGAGTACTTTTTCAACCCTCAATTTCCGGGATTGACTCATGACTCAACGTTAGTAACACAAAAACAACACCAACACTCACCAACGGAAAGTCCTATTTAAATTCTGTTTACAGCTTCCGATAGCCGAGACCATACCGGATTTTCCCATTATCATTGCGCATATAATTTTGACCACCTGAGATCAAGAAAGAAGTCTCTCGAACGTCATGAACACACATTGCAGAATTTCCGAAATCTCCCCAAGCTGTATCACAAATATGACGTCACCATTCAGTAATGAGAGTAATGAGCGGCGCTCTTCGTTTGTAATTGTATACGAAGAAGTGTGTTCGTGGAGAGTGAAGATACATATAGAGGAGGAGCAGAATATCATAGGGGCCTTATTTAAGGAGTTCGTTTTAATACCTCCCACTACAGAAAAGGTTTGACACCTTTGATAATTAATATGGACCTTCTACATCAATGCTAGGTAGGTAGTACTCTCAAATTGTGGTATCACTTTTTCAATATGGGCCAATTTAAGTTTACACAGGGGTCAAACTTTTAAAATGCCCCAATCATGTTGAAATGTATGCCATATTGTCCATCTAATCATAAGGATTCAAAAAATGTATAGTTTGTACCACCTACGACCATTGGTTTTTGAGTTATAAGGTAAAATGGCTAAAATGGTAAAATAGGTCAATTTCAATTTGTACAGGGGTCAACATTAAAAGTTAATCTGATTATATTTTAAATACTTGCAAGTTATTGCCTGAGGTAAGAGGACTCCTAAAAGGTATAGTTTGTATTATGTTAAATGCTTACTTACGGAGATAAGTGTCAAAGAAGGTCAACACCAATTGGGTATGTTGACCTATGACCTATTTTGTCCCATAGCATGGTAACTATGCATTGCAGAGGGTACAAACTATTCCTTATTTTGACTCATTAAGCTAGATGAACAACTTCTATCATTTACAACAAAATTGGAGCAACTTACGATTTTGACCCCTGTACAAATAGAAATTGACCTTTTTTCATTTATCCATTTTTACCCTATAACTCCAAAACCATTGGTCATAGTTGGTACAAACTATACATTTTTGGAATCCTTATGACTAGACGGACAATATGGCACACATTTCAACATGATTGAAGCATTTTAAAAGTTTGACCCCTGTGTAAACTTAAATTGGCCCCTATTGAAAAAGTGACACCACAATTTGAGAGTACTACCTACCTAGCGTTGATATAGAGGGTCCATACTAACTACCAAAGGTGTCAAACCTTTTCTGTAGCGAGGGGTAAACGGTGATGTTTGACCTGGGTCCCAGCTCCTCCACTGATATGATCAAAGTCAACACTCATGAAGAAAAAAGTGATGATAATAGATCTAACAATACACCGCTTTCTGTCCGCCCTAAGTCTCTGAAAAAAAAAAACCTGAAGACAAAAGGAATGGCAAAAATGGAAAAAAGAAAAAAGCTAACGTAAGAAATCTACTTCTCCAAACGCGGACATTAATGCTTCTAGTACAGTATCCAAAAAAGGTCGAGTAAATCTCCAAGTAGCCTACCTTTAGTTGAAACTGGAATCAGGAAGTGAGATTTTTCCAGAAAGTGAGCAAACTAAACTGTAACTTAATTTCTGAGAATATAAGAAATGTACATTATTATATGTATATAATTATAAATCGCATTCTGTACAATAATGGCAACATATTGCAAATTACAGTATGAAATAATAAACATTTTGTGAGAAACATGGCAAACAATACGTTTTGCAATAAAACAATGTATATATAAACATGTATGTAATATTAGGGGTGGGCAAGTATGAACTTTTTTACAAATCTTTTGTAAAACGAGCATATTCTATGGCCATTTTGGCTCAGGCAAGCTTTTCACTCCAGATAAATTTTTAGGTTGGTTCCATAGAGTTTAAGTTTTGTACATGAAGTTTATGGGCTCTTCTGCTACTTTTGAAAAACAAAACAAACATGATCTTCATCCTGGATTTTGCTAGAAACTCACCAATAGGTGCTTTATAGGTTTAGGCAAATAATTGTCAAAGAAAAAAATGCAAATTATTCTCAATGGCAGAAAATATATTTTTCCAAAATTCTCTTCAATTGAGGCAAGGCAATGCACAGAACAACCAAAACAAGACCACTAGTTTGTGAGCGAGTGAAAATTGAAGGAGTCTATTGTTGTAAGGTCAAGCCTTTGCAACCAATTACATAACTTAATAATACCTGTGAATGGTACTGAGGTGTTGGAAACCATTTATATGAAATGCGCGTGTGTAAAAAGTGTGGAATTGACCAGAATATTATGATCTCGCATTGAGTGACAGTATAACGGGATTGAGACTTGAGAAAGAAGCAACTAATTTCAAGCATAATGAAGTCCTAATATTGTGATGATTTTCTTTTTCAGTGATAATCAACAATATGCTCAAGCCACTACAACTAACAATGTAATCCAGTCACGTTGAATGGTGCAACGTCTTCCCAACGTTGTTGATTGCAGGTGTGGCAGGAGATATTGTCCGCCCGGCTCACAGTCCGGGAACAATGAGGCAATCGATCGGTTGACTCTTCTCGCACCATTAGTTTCACGCTTAACGCTTTATTCCGTTTTCTATGGAGCCCCTGACTAATGGTTCCTACCGGACCATATCTCCTTTCAACAACCGGCCTGACCTGACACCGCAGAATATCGATTTAAGGTCAGTATACACACCCTTATTTTTTCCACTTTTGAAAGTTATCGCTTCTCCGGCCTTTTGGCTAAGATCATGTGTATGCCAATACAGATCACACTATCCATTGCACACCTCGGGTAGGGTGGTGGAAGCTGTTGGGCCTCGGGCACACGTGCTCCGGGGGTGTTCTTGCGACCTCACCATTGTTCTTTATTGGTGTGACCTTCTGGGTCACTTTTTTTCTTTTTTTGTCTATCCAGAAGTTCGATGACCGACCCAATATCCTCTTCCTTTTTGACGAGTTTGCCCGTGTTTCGGCACGATCCAACTCTTGTCGAGAGGAAGATGGACTATGCCCCTATTTTTAGTGTATGGACAATTGAACTCGGTCAATTTTTGACAATTACTACTTGACAAATTTCTGCGATTTTGGCAAATTGGAAATTTTTGTACCATTAATCGGCTAAGGGCATCCGTGGTGATGTCCTCACAAAAAAAAAAAAAAAAAAAAAAAAAAAAAAAAAACAAAAAAAAAAAAAAAAAAGATTTTCGATCATGTGTATATAAATTTAAAAAAAAAGATTATGTGTATGCAGTTCCGACTGGCACGCTACCCCATTTGCACAGCTCGGTAGGGTGGGGGAAGCTTTTCGGGCCTCTGGCTCACATGCTCCGGGGGGTGAATTGCGACCCGCACCGATGCTTCTGCCTGCTTGCCATGAGACCTTCTGGCTTTTGTTCTTGTTCAAGCGGCCGACTGACCGATCACAATACCCCTTCGCCTTGTGATGATTTGGTTGATCCCACTCTGTCATGTGGTTGATGGGTAGGCCTATTTTTGAGGTTATGGACGATTTGATTGATTTGGCTTAGGTTAAACTCCGGTTGTGATATCCCACTTGAACCCAATCATTGTAGTATCTGTTTCTTTTTCAGACTCGTTTTGATTCTTGAAGTTGCTAACGAACTTACTCCCCCATGGCTGCACTCATGGGGGTGGGTCTTCACCTTCGTATTCATATCCTCCACCAGCGCAAGAATAAATGGAAACTTGGCTGTGAAGAAACCAACGATAGACGATTTTCAGAGAAATGACAATTTACGTTGCTGACAATAGCTTTACGCACCAGGATATCATCAAAGGCAATGAATAAGGAAATGGTAAAGGTCGGCTTATCGGCGTCGTCAAGACTTGCCTTACGTGGCAAACACCGTTAAGGAAAACGTCAACGTTTTGGGGGAACTGGCGGAAGTAGGGTCAAGGGTCCAAGAATAAGACATGGAAGTGAAGTTGGTGTCGCGGAACATCGTCACTGTTTCCTTTTTCGGCGTCCCGACGTATATATCCAATGATGACCTTCGGAGAAGCTTTAGACTTCGCGTTGCCCAAAAGGCCCCCATGAAAGGAACCATACGAAGACTAGACTGCCCGACTATCGGAAATGACAGTACGGTTCACATGAGTGGAACTCCCGCCGAACGTTGGTCGTCGCTATCATACGCGACCAAAGTTAGGGACGTATATATCACCTGAAAGCACAACAACCAGTCGAAAGTCTGCAATAGAGTTGTCTTTCCGCGTATCACCTGACTACGCTCGTGTCCAACGGGCAGACGCTGCTTCCTATGTAATCTCCTGGCCACTCCCAACGGGACTTGCCCTATAGAGAAGTAGAATCTAACGTCGATGACAACTTGAGACGGCGGCGTTGAAACGGCGGAAGATGATGAGCTGGATTCAGATGAGGATGCATCGGACAATCGATTGGGTCGCAGAGGTGGAAGCTGCCGATTCCGACGAAATCGACAGTGTACACAGCTCCAGTACAGCACTCGTCATCGACGAAGATCACGTGAAAGAGACTACGGAGCGCGGTGACGCGGTGGACGACCAACCTAGCGGATCTATAGCGGGAACGCAATCGGAGGACTGCGCGGATGTCCTTCCCAAAGCAAATTCGGCGAAATCGCCCAAGAGAGGCAGGTCAACCACTACAACCGATGAAGACAAGGATGAGCAAACACCCGAGACCAAAGCCGGAAATAAGACGAGCAGAAAGAGTGTCCAAGATGCAATTTCCGTCCCCAAGGCAACACGATCTTGAACTGGCTAATCGATATGAAGCATTAGCAGAGACTGATGACTGATTATGATTATGTAAATTTCTCCTCATGTTATCAACATGGCGTCCGCGGCTCTTCCCTTTTTCCTTTTTGTCATGGCTTTTTCTATGGTCTCCATTAACTGGTGTGGTTTACGTTCACTTGCCAAACTCGATAATGTTTTTACCTTCTTCAGGGTTCGTAAATTTGACATCATATGCCTTCAAGAGACCTTTTGGGATGATAATTTACTCTATTCATCTGTTAAATCAAAATGGGATGGCGATATTTACTTTTCAAACACTAATGAAGGGGGCAGGAGTAAAGGGGTTGCAATTCTGTTTAGGAAAGATTTTGACTTCTCAGTAGTGTGAAAGAAATTAAAAAGGGAAGAGCCTTGGAAGTTATGTTTGAGATTGATGATAAAATGTTCTGCTCCGAATAATTTTCGTAACCGATCTAATTTTATTAATGATGTTATTGACCATATCTTGAGTACTAGTCCTAATGTTGACAAATTATTTGTGGTTGGTGATTTCAATTGTGTTACCCATGCAAGGGATAAGTCATCTCCCCTGTATGCGGATCCTTCTGTTGACCATTTTCACAAATTGGTCACTTCAAATAATCTTTGCGATATTTGGCATCTGCAACACCCGAATTCCATTGAGTTTACTAGGCGGCGTTTTATTTCAAATACTCTTATCCAATCCCGTAATGATAAAGTTCTGGTTTCTGTTAAAAATGTTCATTGTGTCTCAAATTCTGCCATAATTCCTTTTGTTTGGAGTGACCATTATCTTGAATATGTGTATAATCCTGATAATGTTACTTTAGGAGAAGGGATTTGGAAGTTCAACAAAACCCTTCTCCTCGATGCTGATTTTGGTGATTCCATTCACCGTTGCATTTCAAAATCTAAGTTAAAACCCAGTTATCATAATGACATTTTTGTTTGGTATGATGAATTAAAAATGATTTCAAAGATATTGCCATTTGGTACAGTAAGAAAAAAAACAAGGAGAAAAATCTTGCAAAAAAACTTTTGGTTAAGCGTATTAAACACGAGTATAAAAAGGCCTCAAAATATGATTATGACTTGTCTCTTGTAAAAATTCTCGAAAGTGATTTGAAGACTTTGGAAGAATATGAGTGTAGGGGGGCTGAAATTCGTTTCAGGGTCTCTAATATTGATCTTCATGAGAAACCAAATAATTTTTTTCTTAGTCTAGAAAAAATCGAACCAGAAAAATAAAGTTATCTCTCGTTTAGTCGGTCGTAATCAGTGGCATTGTTTTTGACACTTCTGATGATATTGTTAAGGAGGCCAGAAATTTATATGCTAATTTATATTCTCATGAAGTGCTCGATGATTTTGAACAAGACAGATTTATTAATAATATTGAATGTAGCCTAAATGATGATTCTTCCTTATGTCCAGCAGAGCTGAGCCTCTCCGAGCTACTTGAAACTATTCACGATGGATAGCAATAAGAGCCCTGGCTCGGACGGGCTTACCTGCGAGTTTTAACACCACTTCTTTAGCGAGATCGGTCCCGAGCTCCTGAGAGTAGCTCAGGCAATTTTCGTGATTAAAATTATGCCTGATAGTATGCGGCATGGCATCATAACCCTTGTCCAAAAAAAGGGTGACAGGACGGCTCTCGGGAACTGGAGACAATCTCGTTATTGAATATCGATTATAAAATCATTACAAAGGCGCTGGCCGCCAGAGTCTCCAAAGTCCTTATTGTACCTACTGAGCAGACATGTTGCGTTCCAGGGAGAGATCGCCGACATTGTTCTTGCAATGAAGGATCTCATCGGGTTTGTTGAAAATAATAATTTCGATTAAAGTTGATCAGCAGAAAGCCTTTGACCGGGTTAGCCATTCCTATTTGTTAAAAGTCCTCAAAAAGTTCAAATTTCCTTCCTATTTTATTAATTGGGTCCAGATTCTTTATACTAATGTCAATAGCAGTGTTAAGGTCAATGGCTTTCTGTCTGATATTTTGAAAGGAATTAGGCACGGATGCCCTTTAAGCGCTATATTATGTTTTGTCGGCTGTGCCGCTGCGCAATTGCATTGTCAAAAATCCAGCTATCCAGTGTTTTAACGTTAGCAAAACCCAACCGTTAATCTTCCAGCACTCTGATGACACCACTGTATTTGTCAGTGACCAAAATTCTGTTCATGAGGTTTTTAACGCCTTTCAGAAATACGGTGAGGCCTCTGGGTCCAAAGTTAATTTTGAACAAAACTGAAGTTATCCCATTTGGCAATTGTACCCCGTTTCAGTTGCCTAACTGCGAGCCGCAATTTACCGACTTGGGTTCTTCCAAGGTCTTGGGACTGCAAATTGGGACAGATGAGGGCAAATGTGTTCAAGACAATTGGAATTCCAACAACGCTAATTAAAAAAATATGGTACATGGAAACCCAGATGCCTTCCATCAAGGAAAAGTCCTTGTTGTCACCTTCTCTTGTCATTTCTAAACAATTTATGTATTATTTTGTGTCATTTGCCCACTTGCGTTCTTACCGAGCTTAAGTCAGCTATTGTAGATTTAATTTTGGGACGGAAAACGTCCCCGTATCAAGTATTCGGTCCAGATCAGTTCTATATCAGCAGCGGTATAGAGGTCTCCTAGACCTGGAAAGAATGAAGTTTGCGCTTCGATGACACTAGTTAAAAAGCTTTTCGATCCAGAGTATTACCCATTACAGCCGCGTACTATGGAGTTATGTCGCTACACAATTTATATCCCCTTAGGGTGTTCTTATTTGGGGGGTTGATACTCTGGCGGGTTGGTGTCCATAAAGCCATTTTTGTATTCGCAAAGTTCATCCTTTCTATCAGGAAGTTATGAAAGCTGGAAGTGCTGAGGCAACGCAAATTTGTTTTTTTTTTCAACCGCTTTTTTATATCATAGGCGAAACATATTTAGTCAGTGAAAAACATAAACACAGTATAAAACATTATTAGCATATATTAAAACCTCGGACAACTTCCTTATCCTGACCAGCAGGGGGCAAGGCAAGGTAAATTAATTACAAGTTATATTTAAAATGAATTATTATATTTATGTTAAAACACACACATACACACTACAGGCCCGCCCTTCCACACAAACACACCACACCCACCCCACCCCCCCACCCCCACACCACACACACACACAAACCCACACACCCAACACCACACAGACACAACACCCATACAACATAACACACACACACACATACTCCCCACACCACACACACGCAAAACACAACTGGGCCGAAACTCACTCAACTGCGTGCAATGTAGCACAAAAACAAAGAATACACATCAACCCGCACATCAAACGCTGTCAGTGATCATAACTGAAAATGTGTTACAACAACTAATAATGTCCATAACTGATTTAAAGCAAGAAAATGGGGGGGCAAAACTCTGGAGGCCTCATGGTGAAGAATTCCAAACAGCAAGAAGCTATTATGGGTGATATACTTGGCCGTGATCATAAAATGTAGGGGAGTAGAGGACGCAGTTTGTATATCTACGCTTACTGAAAATAAACTGATACATTTATGGCAGTTTTACAGAGGTCTTGCATGATGACACCAAAGTTTGCCTGATACATTGTTATTGCATAGATACTTCAAACTAGCTGTGAAGTCATTTCAATAGTAGACAAGGGAGCCAACCCTCAAAAGTAACATATTCAACAACCCAAATTATTCACCAACGTTCTTGAATAAGCTGCTGATAGTTTGGTTTGCAAGCTTTCCTCTCCTTAGCATCTTCATGCTTTGCTTAGAATTGTGAGGAACCGTTAACTCACCGAGAGTAGCGACTAGAGACGCGGTTGATGATTGCACTATCGTCCTGCCAGAAAGTAAAGAGAAATGTCTGAAGGAAATGTTAGAAAGGGGGTTATTTGTAGCTTGGAAAACAGAATATCAGCATACATAGTACAGTGTCATGAACAAGGTTCTTGCAAAAAACGGACGATCGCCAACAGGACACAATCATGTCGCCAAGTAAACCTTCCCTTGATATTAAACCTTCAAGGCGCCATTGAGTACGTGAAAAGGGTGGGGCGGTTTACTTACTGCTTTAGGGAACAAACAGCGGAGGTCTGAATTTTTTCAATCTCGGAGATTGACTTTCTGTTGCAAGTGTCCAGAAGAAGCACGAAGGACAAAAGACAAGTTGACCTGGTGGTAGACAGTCATGATCTTTCGCCACAACTTTTGGGTCACTTTCAAGTTCAATGGCCTCAGACATTTGATTGGACGGAGAGGATTGGGAATTGCGCATTCCATTTCGATTCGACCTTGCCGTGTTTTATCTTTGAAATGGCCTTCTTACATTGTTTTAGCGACTGTTGGGTGTTGATCTTTTTCAGGACTTTAATACCCCTGACTTACAAAAGCCTGGAACTGTAGTTTCATCAGAGTCCATGGAAGGTAATATTTCGTAAGAATTTCGTCTCTTGTGTGGCAGAGTTGACTGAGTGCGTTAGCTTTCGTATATTCGTAAAGTTCCCGGTAAGGATACGGTACACCCAAAAGAGGGGGTGGTGGCAAAAATTGCTGTTTGTCGCACTGTGCGGTATTTGGACCAAGACTTACAAATATGTTGTATGTTTAGCTTGTGATTTCTACAATTTGTTTTTGCAATGTTATGAAACTGTGAGAAATTCCGGATACTAGGATTCATAAGGGAGTAAAGAAGAATCCACGTTGTATACTCTCCGCGGATGGGCTTACTATCAATGTTCTTCAAACTAATCGATAGACTCAAGCAACTTAGATCCGGCTGAGGCAGTCGATATGAATTGACGGTGGTTAATGATTCTCCCAAGAACTTTGTAGCTTATTCTTAACCATTGGATCTTGACGTCCATGCATTGAACACTGTTTGTATTGTTTCTTAATAGCAGATGATAACTCTTAGCTGGTCTAGGAGTAGCCCATTGAAGTGGCTAGAGTATGGAACTTATCCAAAAGATTCCCGATGGGCTTCTTATCAGCAGTAATAAGAGTTAGATCATCAGCGAAACTTTTACACACCGCGGGGAGATTTTTTTGCTGATTTAGTATCAGAAAGTTGCGTCGACTTTTCGGAAGAGGTCTTTCAGGGGGAGTTGAAGATCTATAGCGTCTATCAGAACTAATGCTGTTGAGCTTTTTAAAACAACACTTTTGCCTCCAAAATCCATGTATTGATATTCGGGAATGACTACTGTGCTCAAAATGGCATTGTTAAAATTAAGGATAGTGTTTGGGAATACTTGCCAGGTTCGTCTCGCCTGACTTAGTTACGGACCTTCTTTTGGACCCATCAAAGGAGAAGCTTGTTTGCCAGAGTTTTAAGTGGCATTATTGACAAAATTCCCCCTCTGGGCTTACCAATCAATTTCAGCTATTGGCGAAAGTGTTGAACCTCCTAGTCTTTATTTTGGAACAAAAGACAAGTCGGATATTATTAGTATTACTATATACCACGTCGCTCTGTTAATAGGATTCCTCTGTCATATATAGGGGATTGTGTCCCTATCTTGGGCTAAATACTGGCGTGAACCAATGTCGGGCAAAGGATCTCAAAGAGACTTTTCCTTTGTGTTGTTCGGGGTCTTAAGGAGAGGAGAGTGAGATGGGAAGTTATTATTTTCTAGCTCATAATGCTTTGTACACGAATGACAAGCTCCACCGTTTTGGTCTGGTGGGCCTTCCGATGATTCAATTTTGTTTAGATGAAAGTGAAAATCCCGTTCCATATCTTCATTGACTGTAATTTTTATTCAAAGATGTCCTCTTATTAATCGTTATTTATGCCAACGTTTCTTGACATCATATTCCAACGATACATTTACAATGTTCCTTTTTCGGTTTGCTCTAGTAAAGGAGAAAAATTAACCTACTATTTAATTTTAGCTAATTACAGGACGGCAGTCTGGAAAGCGGGTTATGGCGGAAAAAAAGGTCAAAGAGCGCTAAGAGGATTTCTGGTGCGGTCGGGTAAGCGCGCCCTCACGGTCGCTTAAACAGCGGGGTGTCAACTGTGCAGTCCTTCTCATGGTGTCCATTTTGTATTTCCTGTCAAATTTTTGCTCACGCTTCCCTGTAAATTATGCCTCGTTATTGTATCCATGTCCAAGGGTGAAGGATGCCGAACTACCCACCGCGACTTATTGTCGTGATAGGGGGGGGGGGTTTTTTGTTGTTTTTTTTGTCCTCTCCCCTGAGCGTTAGAGAGTTATTTGGAGCACTTCCATCATTCTTTAACAACCACTGATTTTGTATAATGCCAGCCTCGACTGGACCGTTTTATATTATTCTTGCGAGTATAGATTGATTAAGTTTTTAGTAAATGTTTGTAAGTGATGATAATAGGGCAACTCGGTTTTGCGGTGTCCTAAAATAATTTTAAAAGAATCATTTGGAGGCCTTTTGCATTCAGACACAATCTGTAAACGCTTTTATACACTTTGCGACAACCCCCTGCCAAGCTTCATGGCGACCCGGGGGCCAGAAAGAACTATACCTCAAAACCCGCCCCAAAACGGGACCAGCAGATAATGACGGGGAAGAAGACAAAACCAGCCATCTACCAAAAACCAGTTCAAACCAAACCAGTCGAATCTGCCCATCCGGAACCGGACTACATCAGGACGACAAGCCAACCCTGATGCGAAAACTATACCCATCCGTGACCGATCCACCAGCCAGGAACCACCGGCCCGTAACCCGAACCCAGCCCATTCGACAATTAAGGCGCCGACGCGGCAAGCCCCTCCATCTCCGCTGCCCGAGACGTCGGGCGGATCAAGCTAATCCCCCAGCAGCTGGCCGGAATGCCAGTAATCCCCCACGGCGGTCCTATTCAGCGACCATAGACTGCTAATAGGAATGTAGCGTCACCGCGTGGGCAACCGGGCCAACGAGCACAAGTCGGCCCGGCCCGGCCAGCTTGCTGATGTTACCGATGACCGAAGACAAACGACGGACCAGCACACTCCGCGCTCCGTATAACAGACAGCGGACAGTGTTATCGACGAGCAAATTACAATCATGCCGTGGTCATCGCCGCATTCATGCAAGAAATCCGGGATACGGGGAAGGATTTTGGGGTTGTGGGTTTAAATCCAACTCCCAAAGGCAGGTGGGACACACTTAGTATCAGGTTGATCTCGACCGGCTAGTTTTGTATGGTGTCGTAATTAATAACGAAGAGGTCGAGGTCAACATGGTCCAATAGAAGGTTGTAACGCTTTCATTTTTTGGAAGTTTCCGTTTGGGTGGACAAAGATGAGTTGTCCACCAACTCCACACTTTGGTGTTACCCAGCTTCACCCGGGTCGGAAGTGTGTGGGAGATTTTACATCAAATTGAGGGACGGGGATTGTGCTGCCGTGTGCAATTGCCAGATCAAGGTCAAATCTCTCCCGTATGCCACTGTGTCGGTGACCACGAGTGTTCAAATAAAGGAATAAAGGGCAAGCAAGGTAATTAAAGACAGGACTTGTCCAAAAAACTATACAATCAAAGATTAATTTGTTGGCCAAAAATTTCACTTCATCTCAACTAAGTGTGTACTGATATTTTTAGGAGTGTTCAGCTTTCAGGAGTTTAGTTGGTTTGTTTGTTGTCTTGGGGGCTGGTTCAGGAGTAGTTATGGCTCTTATCTGCACCGTTGAAAAAAAACCTGTTTGGGCCAGTTTCGGCTATCCTGATATCAAACCAAATTTTGCCATTTGAAATCACCTTCAAGGACATCTTTATTAAAAAAATTTAAATAAAAAGTAGGTATAAAGTGCTGACTTCTTGTGATATAAACATTAATTTATAACTTTATAATGTCGCAATTGCTACTAAAATACAG
The DNA here is from genome assembly GCA_023653785.1 of Ophioderma brevispina. Classification (NCBI taxonomy): domain Eukaryota; kingdom Metazoa; phylum Echinodermata; class Ophiuroidea; order Amphilepidida; family Ophiodermatidae; genus Ophioderma; species Ophioderma brevispina. The sequence goes on along the minus strand of JAMKCH010074231.1, from coordinate 3,085 downwards.
TAGCATTGGGAATTTAATTCCAAACAGTCTTGTTGTTCCCGCTGTACTCTCAGGTTTCAGAGAAAAGAAGTAGAACCATGACAACAACTCTTGTTCAAAGTAAACTGAGACCTTTGAACACAACCATCCTTTCTGTCTTCATTGCTCTTTATTGAACACTGCTGTCTTCATTCATATTACTCCCGGCATCTTGGAGGGCAGTGGGGAATAGGGGAAGGGTTATATTGGTCCCTACACAGTAGAGCGTTGTCACCACAATTTGTCCCTCAACAGAATCGTAGACTGTTACATTAATTAGTTTCAGCAGTCAATTCCCAAATTCCATGAATTTCATGATTTTGTCCCCCTGAGAACAGTCCCTCATTTCACCCAAAACATTAAGTTCCTGGTGCGTTCACTGAAAAATAATATTGATTAGTTCAATGCATGATAATAAATTCACTCTGATCTGTACAAATATTCTTTTGTTGAAAGGGTTTAATCCCAAAATGCCCGCTACACGCCTTATTACCTTTTAGTTTTTGACCTTCAGATGAAACTGGCCCCCAACGTTTATTTTATCCTTTGGTTCAACTGACAATATCTCCGCTTGGGTCCATCAAATTGGATGGAATAAAAGCGAGGAGGGAGGATTTAGCTTAGGTAGGATTTTAACCAATAAAGTCAAAATATATGCAAAAAATGCACCAGTTTGATATTTTTATAATTTTTAGTTGATTTGTATAGTTTTTATTGGGACAGTCCAGTCTGTATTGTTTTGTCCGATGATGATCCATTTAATCAGTTCATGTCCAGCCCGCAAATTTTGCCATCACCTTGCGGGCTGAAAGCCCATTTTTCCGGAGGTTGTCCCGGACCCGTGATGCGCCGCTTGAACACTCGTCGTCATCGGAGCCGTCATCCTCTGGCAGTGGCGGGGAATCAGACGGAACCTTATTCCGCTGGTGACAGCGGTGGGGAGGGGAGTCTTCTGGTGAAATGATCCTATGGGAGGATGGGGGCGGCTCGCGGCCCACGTGGGTGAACGAAACACAGATCTCCCGGCTACCCGACGATTCTGATGAGTTAGTTATCACCATTCCTGAGACGCCAATCGAATCGGAAGCTGTTGACCAGGAACAGATCTACAGGGGTCAACGGCGAAACGTCCTCGGTCGTCAGCTATATACCGAGGACCCGTGTTTTTGCCGGGGAGGCGTGGTGGTCCCCGAACCAGGGCAGGAAAGGGTGGCAACCTGCCCCTGATTCTCCCGCCCCCGATGTTGATTTGGTTCCCAATGCATATCCTTTAGTGTCTGGCTTTTTTTTAAAATGTAAAATTGATTTTGATATGTTATCATGGCTTACAAAGCTCTTCCTTTTTCCTCCTTTTAGTCATGGCTTGTCGTAGTTTCAATTAACTGTAATGGTATGCGTGACAGGAGCCAAGTTAAAAATATTTTCTCGTTTTTAATTTGCGGAAGAATTCGGTATTTGTTTACAGAACTTTTTGGGGACGATAATTTCATCAATTCTTTGTTAGTTCAATGGGATGGGGGAACATCTTTTTTCTAATTTCGGATATATCATTAAAAGGGTTGGCCCTATTTAGTTCGGAAAGATTGGATATTAATTTTACACTTCAAACAGTTTGGGAAGAGGAAGAGTTCTGGCGGGTCACAATTTGAAAATAGATGACCATGTTTTCACGATTTCAAGTCTGACCTCCAAATATTTTAAAAAACAGGGACGGTTGTTTTCATTGAGTTAAATAATTACATGTGTCTAATCTGGGTTTTGATTATTCTTTCGGGAATTTCAACTGTGGCTTCTGAGTCCAATTGACAACTTTACCTTGTACGGATCCGTCGCCGGTCGGAGGAGGAGGAACATAAAGAAAATTAAGAAATTACCATCTTGATCTTAAGTCAACACGTAAAACTGTTTGCAGATTCAATTTGGTCCACAGCAGCAGGGTCAGTGTTGAGGTTTTGATGTTTAATGCTTCTTTCCTACGGGAGGGAGCCCCTGGTGCCCCATCAGCATCGTCATCAGTTGTATGGGTCATTTTAAACACTGCCTTCATTAGGCACGTTACTGCACGTCAGTTCTACTGAACGAAAACCATAGATTCATCCTGAGCCTTCATCAATTACTAAAACGAGGGTAGCACTGGCGAGCACTCCCTTCAGCCGACCAATCAGATATATGACCGTCTCCTTCACGTTGAAATTTAAGGACCACATCATAAGCAATCATCTTCAACAATCATCCATTTTCATCATCATTGACAACTATCATCATAATTGGTCATCATCATGACAACATCATCATGTTCATCATCATTGACAACATCTTCATCAGTAACATTCATTTCACCACTCAGAATCATCACTATGTTGGGGGAAGAATAGAATCAGAAAAACGATCAGGGCAATCTACCCGAAGTGCTCAAAGATGCACACACCTCACAATCGATAGTCTCCTCACAAAGAGGGACCAGGATCTATCAAATGGTCAGGACTAAGACAATTATTGCAGACATTCATCTGGACATTTGTGCTTGTGAATATGTGGACGTCCTGATAAGCGTTTAGAATAGGAAAGCGACTTGACATTGGTGGAAGTTCAACCTCTAGTGAAAACAGTTCCCGTCTCAATGTCGAAAGTTTGGTTAAGTTACGGACCCATGGTCCCTTTTGCGCGACACCGAAGTCTTGCAGTTTCTTGGTTAAATCGTCGGTACCAACAAAGTAAGGCACGTCCAAAAAAGGGACGGTCAACAGGTTGCGCGAAGTGATTACCCAGACTATCTGCTGACTCAGCAAATTCTCCCATTTACCGTATTACCACAGAATCTTGCCAAGTCCCGTTGATCTTGACGTACACCACAGTATGAAGCCGCTACACATTCACGGGAAATTCCAAAGATTACGTCACGGTGAGAAAAGTTATCAATAATGTAGAATGTGCGATCCAGGTGTTGCCGCCCGGGTTGTTCGCGAAACACCTCTGGGTGGAGCGCCCTCTTTTGTTCGTCATAGGGGCACGAGGGGATTGACGATGAGTTAGGTCTTCCATTAGATTGATTTCTTTGAGCAGGAGT
>JAMKCH010074230.1:0-10588 GCA_023653785.1 Ophioderma brevispina | reverse complement strand
TCCATTATTTTGTCGTATCTTGTTATGTCCTTTTCTATCTTGTCTTGGTCTTTTCCCGTTCTTGTCTTGTCTCGTACCTGTTGGATTATAAAAAAGTTCCACTCCCCTCGGTGGGGTCAACCTTAAAGATCTTATGATCTTAATGGCCTCGCCCACACCCATCTTCCTCCCTTATTATAACTTTTCTAGTAAGTTATACAACCGCTCATAATCGGTCTTTCTTTAACGTTTTTCTCAACTGCAATACAGTTACTAGAATGTTATACCAGGTAGTATAATAAATTGATAGTATATTGCCTTCACTATTATAAATTATATATATATATATATATATATATATGTATATATATGTATATGTATGTATATGTATGTATATATGTGTGTATATGTATGTATATGTATGTATGTATATGTATATATGTGTGTATGTGTGTATGTATGTATATGTATGTATATATATGTATATGTATTTGTATATATATGTATATGTATGCACACGTCAATCTGACATTGATCAATTCAATTATATCGATTATTTTATTATTATGCTGTATTTGCTATATAATTGTATTTTTCCGGAAGATGTGGTGTGAATAAAACTGAAACTGAAACTGAAAACTGATATGATCTTCACAAAAAGGACGCTGTTTATAATCATAGTTAGTAGCAATAACAAAATTGACATAAGATTTGCATAGATATCAGCGGTTTTGCTTACAGGATTGCATTCATTGATCACCGTGGACAGGTTTTGAAAATCGTCTGTCAATGGCCACAACATACAATTTACGGTGAATTTTCCATACTGTGGTACCACAGTTAAAGTTACAATCAGAGCTGAAAGCCATACTGCAATAACGAATTTCAAAGGGCGCCTTTTACCTTTCATATTACGGTGCGCGGTCGGATTGCAAATAGCGAAATACCGTTCCACGGATATGAGTGTTATGAGTCCCAATGACGCTAAGTACCACCAATGAGTTGAAACCACCCAAATTACACAGTCAAAGATTGACTTCACCGGATATGCAGAAATTACCCGATTGGTATCGGAGAATTGAGATGCAGCGTACCAACAGTTTATGATAAGAAGAAATAGTATGTCGCAAACCGCCAAGTTAGCCAGGTAAGATATCGTAGCATTACGCAATTCTGGTACGCGAAAACACATAAATAGAAACGCACTGTTACCAAAAATGCCCACTAAAGATACAATGGCAATAATAACCGTGATAACAAATTTGTCTGTAGCATAAACGAATTGATTCGCCTTGTCAGGATCCGTCAGGTTGAAGATGGTCTCTGATCCGCTGCAAACTTCTACTTCGCTGGGCCCCATAGTGAACGGCAAATCCATATTTACCAGGTTAAAACTGTTGTATTTTAAAGAAAGAATAGCCGACGAGACTAGCTTTGTCTTGTCTGTGTATAATGATTCGTATCTTTGCATGTGAACAGTTGCTGCTTTCGTCAGGCTTTGCACAAAAGAACCAGGAAATACTTTCCCAATTACTTTTCCAGTTATTTTTAGTCCATGTTTTTAACTTGACACCATGAGTGATTCCAAGGCAAGCGGAACCAGTAGAATGACGATTATCAGGGAATAGTCACACAATGGTATGAAAAACACCACATGCAATTCCAGGATCCCGTAAGATATTTTTTTTCGATAACATGACAATAAATGACGGACGTTCAAGCTTTAAAGTTGATATTCATTCTGTAGCATTCAGAATTATGCAAAGTTTGGTATCGTTGGAAAGCTCAAGACTCAAGGGAAAAGAATATGACGTATTCCAGGTGTAGAACAACATAATTAAGTCCTATATACATTTTAGAAGATCGATAACCGAGCCTGAAAAACCAAGAAGTGCTATTCCTCTCACACTCATTATTTATGCGTGACGTCATTCATTGTACCATATTTTAACCAGGCCATAAGCAATAATATTGACGTAATTCGTAAGAGTCCTCAGCTGCACCTTTCGGGACACTACTCTAGTTTAAGATTCCCATTTTAACGATGAGACATATTACAACACACGATTTCATTTATGAGATTCAATTAGGAGTTTACGAACGATTTATTTTTTTGTGTAATGTTGAAATATTGATATTCAAGAGAGAAAGTGACCGACAGTCGATCGGGACTGAGTGACGATGACCAGCCATGACAAATCAATGAACATGCTCCAATGTGAAATGAAATGACCAGATTTTATGACATGAAAAACAATTCCCAATCCCTAACCTTACTTGAAAATCATTGTGATAATAAGTGCAACAATCACCTATGTCATTTGAAATAAAGTAAAATAGTCATCTTCACTGGAGTTATTGTTCTGCGGCCAAATATTTTTATGTTCTTCAGGATGACCAGTTTATGTTATGGCCTTGGCCAAGGTTTATCATTTTGTTTATGTTTGAAGAAGTTGTGTTGATATGACTAGAATAAACTTTACTACGAGTCAAGTGTAGAGTGGAGTTTACAAATTAAATACCAAGTACAGATTTACGTACATTTGAAGGACACATGACAAATTTCAAATTCATGATCAAAACAAATAACATTCAAGTACACAAGTGCAGTCAAAGTACAATACACGTTGAGATTAGTTGTCAAAATAAGTATAAATTAAGGTAAACATTTCAATCACACAGAGGGTCTTGACGAGAAACAAGTACAATCATGTATTACTGTACTGGAAATTATTATACCCAATGGTCATAAGTACAAGTAAAGGTGGGTGACCCGCTCATCAACCCCCCCCCCCCCACTTTAACACATTAAAATTGGAGATTTTGGTATCAAAAAACAGTTTATATTTTTCTCATTATCCAGTGAAATTCAGGAATAAGTTGCCTTTTTTGACGTGACCGCGAACCAATATCGTGGTCGACCACGTTCATTAGCACACGCTCTCCTATAGGCCAATTTAGGGCACATTTTTTGCTTCTACTAGGCAAAAAGCTGGACCGATAGGGGGGGGTCTCGTTTTTTGCCAATTTTCGATTGACAAATTTTCTGGACTGTACCAATATGTACAAGGAAGTTGTATCTATATTGTAGCCCATGTTGAAGTTTTAAAAAAAAATGGTCATTATTTTAGTTGTTGCCATGGTAACGGAAAATGGCTCTGAATGGCTAAACACGTGAACAAACATAACTGCTTACCAGTAACTTGCAATTACACCATACTTGGTAGAAGGTGCATGGGTACATTGCGCAGAAAACCATGGAGCCGAGATTTTTGATATGGTTGACCATGGCAACCAGAGCTGACCAATTAGGGAACTTTGGCATAATTCAAAATTGAAGCCCCAATCAATAATCCGGCTCCTGGTTCACGCCCTTGGATGCTCATATTGTGCCAAATTCATGTTGAGACGACCTTTCCTTTGGAGTTACGTTCCCTTCCCGTTTCATAAAAATCCGATTTTCACCAGTTGAGATATTGAGCGAAATGTAAGGGAAATATTAAAAGTGCAAAAAACTATTAATTTGGCCACAGTTTAGAAATAAGGTGTCCATTGTTTTAGAATATCAAATTATACAATTGTTTGAGTGCATTTGGTGCAAATTGGGGGATGATCTAAGGGTTAAATTAATTTTAATCGTCTTAAATATCATTGGGGGGTGCTATAAAGACAATACAGAATGCTGTCGAGCTGAAAATTTCGACTTGGTGTTTGATGCATAATGAATTTATTAATGTATTTTAATAAATTTAATTTTGAAAAACAGCTTTAAATGTGGTCATAATAATAAAAAAATATATTTTGCTTAAAATCACAGGGTGATCACTTTTTACATACAAATGTATACAAAATGCATCAAACGTGCGAGACTTGCTTACTTACATCGAGCATAATTGAACGGAATGTCTATTTACCTCAACAAAAAGCGAATTAAAGCTGAAAGTTTACACTTTACTATCATGCTATAATCTCCAATTGTGCTAGTAGACTCATTTTCTCAATTGAAAACATAGACCCCCCTTAATAAAACCTTTTTAATCGGATGTTTGATGTTGCGTGATATGCGTCTACGTGGTGAGAGAAAACATATGAAATATCGGACCTGATCGGTCCCCCTCCTTAAGTACATAAGTACAATCCAAGTACAATTGGTTGTAGGCTACTTGTTTCTACAAGGGGTTACCTATAACACGATTTCAGTCACCCCATTACATCAAATTTACACCAACTAGCCACATTTCATTTACAGATCCGCCCACTAAAATAAAATGTGTTACAAAAGCCAATAGTGCAAACACATGCTCATCGCCATACTTAGTTGTGAGTTTCAAGGAAGATTCCTATTATGGGACGAGACAGATCTGTAATCCCCTTGATTGTCTGGTAGCCGGTCTTGTAGCCTTCAAATCTTGTACTATATTAAACGTCCACGCTTTAGTAAGGACTTTCGGTGCTGAGCGTCAACGAATTGTAAATCGTTACCTTGGCGCTTTGGCTTAAAGACCCACGAGGACATTTCCAGAAAGAAGCGCCCTCATTTTTTTCTGCATATTGGAATGCGTACCACACCTGAATGATAAAAACGAATTCGCCGTTTTTATGTAGGAGATTATAATTAGTCATTTTTCTCTCGGACAGACAGACATTCAAAGCATGGTTTTCCTATAGGGACGATAGGTAATTTGTACTCGATATTGGCAACTAAAGTCATGTGTCTAATGGCTTTTTCGGTTTCTGTTTTTTTTTCATTGTGTCTTTTGGCCTGTTGACTCTGATCGTCAACATGGTCAAATACCCAAATTTGTAAGTTTTCTTGTTAAGTACTGAGTACACCTGAGCTTTTCTTTTCTTTTGTGGAAGATTGCTCACCATCGTCTTTCTTGGATTGACATCGATCACCACAAAATGCTTTTAGCATTGCAATCGATAATGCTTGACAACGGAAGACGTAAAGATACGATTTACGTAATGGCGTTAAGAAGCAAACGCTCGACCTAGTTCAAAAGCAGTGATTGCGTGTGGCTGTGAATCTAGCAGCTGAACGGAACTGAGATTGTTCCCCAAGGTCTCATACTCGTGAAACGCGATAAGGTACCTACCTGGCAAATAAAGAATATGAGTCCATTCGCCACTAGAGTACGAGTGACTTGTTTGCTGTATCGAAATGCGGTCAAAATGTGAGCTGCTTGATCTACTTGCATGACTACGAAGTGCTGATATGATCTTCACAAAAATAAAGATATTTATAATTATAGTTATAGCAATAGCAACTATAGCCATCAAATTGGCATAAACAGCAGCTGCTTGGCTTAATTTCGGTTATTACATTCCACTGATCATCAATTGGAATATCTTTTAACTGGTCCTTTTTTTAGGCCAAGAACAGTTTTGATGGAGAATTTTGCATATTGGACGGGCACTGCACTTATAGTTGGATCAAACCGAAAGGCCATGTGGCAAAAAGATTATTTGCTTTTCATAGATCCCGCTTTATTAAACAGGTTACGCTCCGTGGGTTTGCAGTAGCGAAATACGTGCGATAAATAAGTGTAACGAATCCTACTATCGATGCCAGGTAACCACCATGAGTTGAAATCAACCCAATGCAACCCAATTATAACCCCACTGGATAAGCAGAATTCACAGGATTTGAGGCTAAGGCTGCCAAGTACCAACCCGTTTAATTATAAGAATGAATAGTAAATCACAACAGCTAGGTTGGCAAGATAGCCGATAACTTTTGATCTTCGCAACTCTGGCCACACGAAAAGGACAGGAAAGGAGCAACGTTTTCCGAATACTCCAAGAGAGGAGAGAAAGGGTAACAATTATAGTGATGATAAATTTGTCTCCACTGCTGTACAAAAGTTGATAGGCTTTATATTCGGATCCGACAGATGGAAGAACTGTCCCCTCCCCGCTCCTCGCGCAAAGCCGGTTTCATTTCGCTAAATTAATGATCTTTGAAATAGTTGATTATTCTTGAGCTTAAACAATTCCTGTCTACCGTCACACGCGTTAAACTTTTCAATATAAAATAGCTTTCTTATCGCTAATCTCCCAGCTTTCTTACCTCATTAAAACTAGAACTCTGTCCACAACTACCTTCGTTATTGCACCTTGAACCTTGGATTTTAGAAAACTATAATTAAAACAGGAAAAAACTTGTTATTGCTAAATGAATAAGAGAATAGTTTAAAAATAGCATGCCATAAAAATGACCTAAACATTACAAAACAGTTTTCGTTTTTGAATTAATTCAATGGAATACTTGGCCACATACTACGAATTTGGACTGTTTTTTGGGTTGGTGTGGCCGTGTTGTGACTTTGTACGTTTATGTGTAATGATTTTAAGACCGGTGTCTATTTAGTTTTTATCGGGTGAGCAGTGAACTAATGACGCAACTTTCGTAGTTGACTAATTATGATTGCCTTGATTATCCTCGTAATCAAGATATACAACTTCAAGGTTATCTTTCCCGAATATCCTTGCTGTATTCACAAATTACTTAGTACAATTCTACTACCGTCTTAATTTAGCCAATGATATCAAACTTCTTCATGATTTTTGCAAGGTTTATCTTGATTGAGCAATGGTTCCCTTGTTTTGGTCAATTTCTTAAGAAATCTTTCAAAATATTAACAGTTTTTGGTGTTTAAAAACAATAAACACGGAGAAATTATGAGCGATGTAAATAAAATTAATCGTAATTCAGTTAAGGCAAAAGTAAGGTCCTCAATACCTCCCAATGTAACATTTATCTGGTACAGATAAGCGGGCCATAGCCTTATTTTAAAGGAAGTCCCGGAAAATGCAAATAGAATTGGATGGTGGTTTGTGGTCCCAAGTCTACAGGTGCCAGAAAGCATTTCAATATTGGGGTCTGGTGATGACATCATTTGTGGTGCTATTGATTTTTTCAGAGAGTTATAGAAAATTCTAGGTGACGGTGTTCGCAAGCCAATAATAAGCCCATAACTCTTGCCGCAACGCTTTGCGAAGAAAGTAGCAACGCCGTTGCCGAACATTTTGGCCAACGCCGTTTGGCAGTGGGTCGGCCATGAAAAACATGAATTTCTTGACGGTAAATTTCAAAAATAGACCCACACCGCGTTGCTAGAAATACTTTGCAACGCGTTGCAAAACCTTCACAACGCGGGTTGCGAGCTTCATAATGCGTTGCAACTTAACAACGCGTTTGCGAATGCCCAACAGCCATAGAGGGTCATAACGTAATTGCCCGCAAACGCGTTTTTTGAGCAATCACAACGCAACGCGTTGTGCGGAGTTCGGGCAACGCGTTGCGGTGTCGCGCCAATCCAAAATCAATGAATTTCCTGTGAGTAATTGTCAAAAATATAAATTCTCACAACGCGTTTGCCGATTTCACGACGCGTTGCAAACCTTCACGACGCGTTGCGACAATACTTAAAGAACCCTTGCGCTTCACACGCGTTGTGAAGTTTTGCATCGCGTTGTGAAGCTCGCAAACGCGTTGTGAAGGCTTGCACAGCGTTGTTGAATCCATAAGGGTCACATCGTATTGCCGCAACGCGTTTGTGTAATCTATTTTTTGAAATACGTCACAGAATTCATGATTTTTGATTGGCCGAGGGCCGCAACGCGTTTGCGAAATGTCGCAACGCGTTTTGCTACTTTCTCACAACGTGTTGGTGGCAGTACGTTATGATCCTTATGGCTTGTGAACCGTCGCAACGCGTTTGTAAGGTGTGCACCGCGTTGTGAAGCTCGCCACGCGTGGTGAAGGCTTGCAACTCGTTGTGGTTTCCACCCGCTTGCATATACTTTTGCAACCGTTGTGTGGTCCTAATTTTTTAAATACGTCACAGAAATGCGTCATTCTAATTGGCCGACTCCCGCAACGCGTTTTGCTACTTTCCCACGCAATGCGTTTTGCCGAAAATGTCTCAAAAACGCGTTGCCGAAATGTCGCAACGCGTTTGGCGAAATGTTGCAACGCGTTTGCGCCATACGTATGGGCCTTTATGGGCTTTGCGATACTGTGGGGATCTATTCATGACAACTGACTGAAAAAGCAATAGTTTTCCACTAATGGATGTCACTGGTAAAGTGTAATTCTTTTTTTCGGCCCTGTTTTACTTTTGAATTGACTCCCATAAAGAAATTTGGGGAGTAGGTTTTTTTTATCTCATTTCCTGGGACCCTTTAAGGCTGTCTTTAGAAAAGTACGCAATTCCAATCTCTGTTCAGAGAAGGATCATTCTTTTTATGAAAATGTGTTATGTTTTTAAATAAACTAAATATCTCTTTGGATTGCCCTATTTCGTTTTACCGAAATAACGCTATTCCACTGTTTATGCACATTGGACATTAGACGTCACAGGTACTGGCCCCTCCGACCAAGTGAGAATCCCTTTCCCCCAGTTGCTGCCGCTAGCTGCGTAACAACAACCTAACAACCTATCTCAATTCTCAATGAAAAAAGTTCCCTATCGCAATTGCAACGTTATAACTTAGGAAGCAATGTTGCAATTCCTATTTTGAATTCGCTAATGGACGTGATTTAGGCCATCAATTTTCACTCGATCGTGGAGTGGGTTGGGCATATACAATTGAACAGCCTGTGTGGCATTAAGGTTGACAAAGCTAAAATCATTAAATCCTTGGATATTTAAGCATTTTCTATCTTTTTGGGATAGAAGTAAATTTTAAGAGCTTTTAAGAGCGCTTTTCTTTGCAATTGTCATTTAGAATCTCGCGAAATGTGAAGGATTTCCTTGTGTCCCAGTATTTCGTATTTTCGCTGTACATGAGATGGAAACACGTCACTTTTGTTACAGAAGTATGGGCATTGTTATTCACGAATACCTGGTTCATTCGATTTGCTATACAGATTTAGGTACATTATTATAGCTGCTAGTCCCAAAGTGAGTCTAAACCTTCACTCCGGTTTAGGAAGCAGGATTAGTCCTTTGGATGGACATTTTCTTCAATCTACTCTAACTCTGAAAGTGTAATGTAACACTTTGTGAAAAATTGCTCATGGATGGGCCATTCTGAACCATCCATGATTTTTTCACCTATTACGCCACAATTTTAAAGTAATGTTGAAAGATAAAAGGTCCATTCTCTCGAATACTAACCCCTGGTGTCTGGTTTCAACCGCAGGGTTAAAGTTAGGCTCCCTTTGAGAATACTAGCCTATGCATCCAATTTAAATTGTAGTTTGATCGATTATTAGATGATGTGTCCAATAAAAACCAAGGTTCGAAAAGGATACGTGGAATCACCAACATTTTCATTTAAAACGCTTGCCGTGGCATTAAGAAATCATCTGAAATGATAATTGGCAAGCTACTATCGGTTGCACATCAACAACATTTCTGGTGTTGGGCGGGTGTGTTACAGGTGGAGTAGTCCCCTATGTATAACTTTGTAAAATCGTCTTTCGCCTCAAATAGTGACGTATAACTTTGGTAGTTAATTATTCTAATTATACTGAGAATCTAAGTGCTTCTAATAATATCGGCGCGTATCGACAAGTATATTAACTTTTACTCGGCCATTTTGGGGCCGTTTTTTGTTCGCGATGTCCGTAAAATTCGGACGATTTCGGCCGGTTAAAATGGTACGTGCAAATAACTGTCCGTGCTTGTGTTGCCCCCTAGAAATTGGGTTCGGTGTAATTATCTTGAAGTTTTTTTTTGGGTAAAAAACGTTTTTTTGTAAATTTGTTTGCTTTTATTTAAATGTAAAGTTGGGTTTGTTTACTGATTTTTGAAGTAATGTACGAGATCAGCTTCACTTGCTTTAAAGAAGTATCTGAAAATTGCGCTTCTAGAGTGAGGATTTTGTTTAAAAAATCGCGTAATACGGTTAGTGAAAATAATGTTTGCTGCCAAAAAAGGAAATTAGTGGATGGTTGTTTCCCCTCGGGCGATTTGTATCAGGGTCGTTGGGGTAAGTACAATGTGTATAATAGCGGGTATTCCAAGGTGCTCTGACTAGACAACGCCATTGCTTTGGTCGTGTCCCGGGCTAATACGTGGTCGAGCTAACTAGCGGGGGGTTAGGAACATTCCAATTAATTCTGAGTTTTTCCTGTTTTACCACCGCCCGCATTCAAAAAAAATCGTCAACGCGTAAAATAATTTAATTCTTTGCCAACGTATTATTTCCATTCACATTTTCCAAAAAACGTAATTTTTCACCAAATTCTTCCAGTTTCGGACTTAAATTTTCGTATTCTTCATTCCCTGACCTGTCAGATCGGTTTAAAAACCGTAGTGTCCTGTAACATCCCCAGAAAAGGTCGCAACTAGATACAAGCGCAATACTGTAGAACCACACAACTGCTTCGTGGTATCACAGATTGATGGTCTTTAACGCACGCATTGTGATTGTCAGTGGAGTTCGTATTCTTACCCCGCCACGTCTATTGCATGAGAATAGCGAACTGACTGTCTGCATTGAGATCTACTAGGACTAGACACACGTTTTCAACTTTCGTTTTGATAACTTCTTTGACTGATCCAGGACTTGTTAAGTAGGGCCTACCATAATTAATTAAATATCATTCTTTGAATATTTTCAGTTCGGATATCGGTGAAGCCCGAGTTTAAGA
>JAMKCH010074221.1:0-54771 GCA_023653785.1 Ophioderma brevispina | reverse complement strand
CCATGGAATACACACCCCTCGACAGTAGACTCCTGATTAGTATTCCTTGGGGCCGTATATTTCAAATGGGATAGACCATTGGGTTAGTTTCATTTGGAAACGACACCCCTCTGGTAGATTTAGTAAAGTCTCACAGAAGTAGTATGGATTTCAAGGGATGGCTAACTTGAGAACTTCAGGTCCCCGTTCATACTTTACTGCATTTGCGGCACAGCAGTACTGCAATGCAGTGACCAAAACCTCATACTGCAAAAGCAATTGCAGTACTGCATGAAGTTGAAAGATTTTAATTGCTAGTCTGTATCAAGCTGCGACGGGTGCAGCAAGCCAATTGTTAAAGTTTTACTGCAATCCTACACAGTTTACTGCAACATATTGCAAACCCCTGACTTGCAGTGACCTGTCGGTTGACTGCAAGTAGTACATGATTAGAGCAGCAAAGTGACGGAACATTAGAGTAAATCCACGGCAGTGGCATTGTTTGATTCAGGCTGCTGTTTGATTTCGTTTCATCTACTGAAAGATAGCCAAAGAATATATAATGTTAATATAGTTTTTCAAACCAAGGTCGAATGATCATTGTCACTATCATAATCTTTCATCATCATCATAGTAATCATCATAGAGACATCATCATCAGTCATCTGAGTCATGACCACTGCCATCAATGTTGTCACTATTATCAGCAGCAGCAAAAACCAATGTCAATTATATCATAAACTATGCATCATAAAAATTATATGAAAGGTTCAAGAGCTCTTCCTTGGTTGTCGTGGTGGCCTGTCACGGTTAACTATCAAATAAGAGCCTTACCTTTGAGGTAATTAATTCATTCCATTTTGAAAGAACACCCAAAAAATATATATTTCTAAAGCTATAACCCTCGTTCTACCTGAGCCACTTTTTGTTGTAACAAACTCCCGAAGGTGGGGGGTGGTTACCACCCCCCTTGGATTTTCGTTACTGAAACATCCAATTCCTGTAAAATTGGTACCACAGGATAGATAAGAGTTTGCTCTCATTGGTATAAAATAAGTACAACATGCCATCTACAAAGTCACTAAGATGTCAATGTGAGGGAGGAAAGTATGATGAAAATACTGAATATAGGGTGGAAAATTGATATATCGCAATTTTCAGCGACTCAAAAAAACTCTATAGCTCTAAATGCATCATGATATTAAAACTAGTCATTTCCGATCAAGTAGAATCAAAAACCACATGAAAATCGGATGTTCCTACTTTTGGTGAAAAATGAATTTCCACTGTGTCTATGGAAATTGGACCATTTTGCTAAACATGCAAACTTTATGACGTCATTTGTGACGTTTAATGCTAGGAATGTTGCTACTCATTTGGTATCAATGGAAGAGGAGAACCATACATTTTATTGGTGCTGTGATGTTCTTGTGTTGTGCTAGGCGTTGGTGGGGGGTTTTTGGGGAACTCTCTCCCGGAAAAGGGGGGTGGTTGCACCCCCCCCACCCCCCCCCATTCCATCACTTGGGATCACCCTGTATCTCTTTTTTCTTTATATTTTATTTCATCCATCGAGAGCCCGAGACAAAAATATACCATGCAAGATATTACAGGAGCACCAAAGATAAAAAAAATAGTATAAGGGAAATTTCATTTTAAACTACATATGCATATAAATCGTGGTCGCAGTGCTATCATACATATAACATACAAAAAATACCAAACGTCCCCAAATGCAATATAGATATAAGACAGGGAATTTGTAATAGTACTTAAAGGACACTATCAGTGATTTTTGAAAAAATATTGGGAAATGGCAAATAGCTTCAACGTGGATAAGTGTGTAGAATTTCCATAAGTTACCTTTCAGCTGTTAGAATTGACAGAAAAAGGAAGAAAACGGCAGTGTTCCAAGATACGAGTATCAATTAATTACGTGTTGTAGTAAGTGTCCGAACGGACAGTAAGACTCTAAATCTCCGATTCTGTCCTATTAGGTTGATTCTGGTTGATTCTTTGTAGGGTATGTTAGGATACCCGAATGTAACATACATGTAAAAACCTGATTTTGGATGGATTTTTCGATTTGCCGATTAGCAAAAAAAAAATCACTGATAGTGTCTTTAAAGTACGCTGTGGCATTGTGTCCATTTTGACATTACGTGCAAGAGGGTATCCGTTATGGGGACCCGTAATCCCATTCCCTAGCTCGACCGCCCCCCCCCGTTACCCTCCCCCCCCTAGCGACAAACAGACTAAACATTATATGTAGCAAACCCTGCAAACCCCAAACATACCATAAAAAGGAAACAGGCCCAGATGCGGGTGGGGGGGGGGGGGGGGTAGGGGTACATGCAGCTCAACAGGACACAGTGAAACCAAAATGGCATCAACATTCTGCGCAATTTGAGCTCAATCTTTATCAAGATTAACTGTACGTGTCAGGAATGTGCTCTCATGACACACAGAAACAAAGACTGACTAAAGGCGACACACAGCTGTTTGAAAGTCTCATTTCTATGATAAAATGAGAATAAAACAAAAAAAATCTCAACGGCGACAACACTTTTGACAACTAATTGGGATGTGTTGCCACTTACTACATCCGGTGTAATTTTATGAAATTCATTGCGGGCAAAGACAATTTTTCATAAAAATCTGAGTTTTACAGTCTTCTATGGGAACAGGCGTTATAGAGGGGCTTTATAACATACCAAATAGGACCTTGTAGGCCTATATGGCAAGTTGTCCCGCAATGGATTTTTCGATTTTTTGCTGTGATAAAAGATCTTGCATGTCCCTATTATATCAGTTACAAAAAATTGTGTCGCCATGGTTAAAAGCTCTAAGAATAAAAGAGACAATTTGACAGGGGGTCAAACAGATGTGGACAGCTGCGTCATTGACTATTTGAAAGCCAGTACGCATTTTTTTCAAACAATGATTTTCAGCGGAAGGAATTGCTAACCCCGGCAAAAACACCAAAAATTTTTTTCCAAAATTGCTCCTTATACACCACACTGAACTAAAGGTTTTTAGGTAGATAACATGCGATGCCGATGCCACTGGTAATGGAACCGCAATAGGAAAAACACGCAAGAAATTCCAAAGTTGCCAAAACGAGCAGAAAATGTCCACCCTGTATCTTACCCATTACCCGGTGGATGTTGGGGTTTTTGAGTGAAAAGGAGCAGAAAATGCCAATTGACCCAATTACATTAAAATAATTTAGCCACAAAAAAGGGGGGTTTAGGCAAATGCAGGGAAAAAACCTGAAGGAGGGGTGGTAACCCCCTTCAGTAGACGAGGGTAATTTTAAGGTAGGATATTGGCTGCGGCATTACTGGACAGATTTTTCGGAAAATGGTTTGAAATGTGGGTAATTGTGACAGAAACATACATGTCAATTTCAATTTGTCCAGACATGCATTTTTTAGATATTCAAATTTTTAGTATGGTTTCGATTTCCCATATATTTATTGATTTGGCACAGTGCAAAAGGAATAAAAAAAGTGAAAAAATTGCTGAAAACCTATACGTTGCTATTAATTTTCTCAAGTGGTAGATTATCTACAAGATTGGTTTAGATGGTTTCTAAGTACTGAATTTGAAAAAATATTTTTATTCTTTGGGTCTAAAAAATTTTTTTTTTTTTTAAAATGCCAATAATAAGTTATGTGTATTTATTTTCTCAACAACAAATAAATTTCTCTAAAATGAACAATTCATTAACAAAATCCAATGAAATACATGTAAAAAAAATATTTGATTAAAAAACTTTTTCCTAAGTTGCTAATACTACTGACCCTTCCCTCTGGTGGAAATATTTTTAAGCCAAAAAATTAATTGTTATAAAATAAAGAACAACATAAGAAATTAAACTAGCCACTTTTTTTGAAATATGGCTATCTTTATAAGGTCCCATATTTAAGTGAATTGGTTGATTGAATAAATCGGTTTTATAGGATTTTTGCTGGGGAGATAATAGCCAATATCCATAAAAAGCAAAAAACATAGTAAATCACTGCCAAAATTATTACATAATGTGTACGTGCATGACCTTCCTAGTAAGCCAGCTTATTAGCCTAGAAAAATACTCAAGGGTTACGATATTTCTTTGTCCCTAATCGAGAATGATTTATGAGACGAATCTTATGCGGGCTTTTATTATTGGACTAATCCAATCATTGTACACGTTTGCCACGAAAGTAAGTGTGCAACCTTTACAGGGACTATGGGGGAAATAACGTGTTTGTACTCTGCATTTGTATATACCCGTTAGAAAAAATGACTGCGTGTATGCTAAACAACGTACCTCGCAAGTGCCTGTTAGCATATATACAAATATCACTTATTGTAATATAGACTCTTTACGTATGCCAGGGGGAAAACAGGGAGGCAAAAGTATGAGAAAAATAATGTGATCAGCCCATTTAGCTCAAGATGGCAGTTAAATCAAATATGTTGCTTCGCATCTCCCATATGGCCAAAAATTGTGGGTTCCTATGCAAATGAATAAAAAAGAGCGAAAGAAGAAAGCTGACATAGGTCCTGGCGGGTACAAAGGCTTGGGCCCTGTGGAGGGAAGCAAAACGCTTGAATTCTTGTACAAAATAGCATGTAACATGTCAAAAAAAATTGTGGGATTTTACCCAATAAAAAAAATTTGCAATAGGAAGTAAACTTATAAAAACCATAGTGAAGCCAGGTATAAGACTCGATTTGAGTCCGAGGGAGTCCAGTTTCATGCAGTCCTATACCTGGTATGGTTCAGCATAGAGGGAGTTTTGGATCAAACCCACAATGCACATTTTGGGAAATTTCAACCTAATAAGGTCATGTGATCACCATAAAACTAACTATTCTTAACACATTAAAAACCTGACTTTAACGCTCATTTTGCCCACAAAGCGTTAGTATTAGGGAATTTTTGGCATGAATTATTAAAATGTATTGTGGTTTCGGAAACTTTGGAAACACTTTTTTTATCCCTAAGTACTGAAAGTGTTTAGTACAGTCAGGCACATTGCTATGCATATAGGATTGATTCAAAACACCCTATGGGTTCAGCCAATGGATTATGCAAGGATGCGGACGGAATTTCAACATTATAGGTCTGAGTACTGGGCATGCTGACCAGTGATTATAACTTATGTGGCAGGGTATTGCCTTTGATGGGTTTTATTCCTTCTTCTTTAATCTTCTTCTCTTTCTTCTATCTTTCTTCTGTCATCATTTTGTCAAGCTTAGTATCTCCAAACAGATCTCAAATATTTGCCAGAATTGGCCATCTGCAATTAGCATGTTGTAGACCCAAACATGGATAGGGGTCAAATGTCAAGCCGGGGTTCACAGGGGTCAGAAAGGTCCTTTTTCACCATAAATGCTACTACAACTACATTCCCCCCCCCCCCCCCCCCCCCCCCAACTTACTAGGCCATGTGACCATGACTATATGTATAAGCTAGTGACCTACATGGGTTGTGCTCTTAAAGTCTCTAGGTTCATTTGGATCACAACAGTCAAAAACGTCATCAAATCTTCTAAAACATCATGTTAACTTTGTATGATCAGACCTTCCACCTAATGCTGATGGGGTTCAAAGGTTCAACCTGGGGTCATTGTGGAGGTAAAACACTATTTCTCTACCAAAGAGAAAGGGAGATACTAAGGCCAGTATAGGTTACATATCACAAGCATATGCACATATGTATCAATGGTCGTATTAGGTCAACACGAGATTCATTCTTAATTCCAGGGGACAATGCAGGCAGCAGTGTAGTTGTTCCATGATGACACAAACACTCCAGTTACAATACCACCTTGGCCTAAGAGGATCAGAGTTGTACATATTCTCTTTTCTTAACGCTTGAATTAGGGACAAAAATCTTGGGATAGAAGCAATTAATTTGATTCAAAAATATATGTAAAATGGGTTTTTATAAAGAGTTTGTAAATGTTAATATCCACAAAAGGGACTTATTTAAATAAGACTACATTCATTTTTTAAATCCAAAAAGGTTTTGTCCTTAATAACAGTCTCATAAGACTTTAAAACAAAACCAAGGAATAAAGAAAGTATCAAAGATGGGGCATAGGCTGATATGGGTCTCTGAGGCAACAAGATAGTGGCTGTAATTAAAGCAAAATCTTTTTTCAAATGCCAGCAGGTCCATTGTTTTGCATGGGTCCAACCCAATAATTTTTAAGCCAAAGAAGGTAAATTTTGGGTGCGAGTAGTAAGGCAAAGTTAATCCAATACAAGAATATAGAGACAGCCTTTCCAGGTGGTCATCGGGGGAATCACTTGTGACTGGATTGACTCCTAGAGATTTACATATGACTGGACCTTAAAGCTGGCATATATTGGGGGAAGGGCTTCAGCTAATGGATCGATAGTACAATGGATTGTTGCACACACAACAATAACTGTGTATTAGGAGACTGAGCAACCAAGGAACATCTTGGTATACCCAACACAAAGCATCCCAGAGGCATCAGGCCCATTGTAGGGACATGCCATTAAGAGCATCTTTCCAGCAGCATCTATGTTCCATTTTCTTGGCGTTGGTTTGGGCTGGTTGGGTTTTTAGCACTTAGCTTCAATGTCACGCTGCCAAATATTCTACACAGTTCTATGTTTTCATATCATGATTTTCAATGCCGATTGGGTTTGGTTTACAGGTAGCTGGCACTGGCATGCATTGATAGCGATTGTCCATGTTGCACACGCTGTGTAAAGAAAAAAAGGCCCCAGGTTTGTTTTGTGCAGGAGAACTTGAGGGATAACCCAACCTTCTGTGTTCCTTTTCAATTTAAAACATGAATGGTGATTTTACAGTTCAATCAGTTCCCATAACTAGAATGGTTGACTTTGAACAGAGGCCCCTTAACCCTAAACACAAACTACATCTCGCCAAGCTCACCGCACTGAGTGAGGACTCTGGATCTGGATTGGTATGTGGCGACAGACTCAGAAACAAATCCATGTAAAAAGCCATGGGAGAAGAAGGAATGGCCACTTAAATTGCTGTAAATTTCGCGTGCCTAATAATTTTAATGGGTTTTTTTTTAAAGGAGTTCATGAATTGATTGAGATGATGTTATCTGGTAAACTATTCCAATCCCTACAAGTATGGGAACAAAGCGTACTTGTGGCATCAGTTCGGCAAAATGGCTGGCAAGCTGAAGACTGTGACCATGACGCCTAATTGGTAGGGGCTGGTTTTTACAGTAGACTTGGGTATGGTGATTCACCCATGAGGATTTGCTTCATCAGGATGAGACACGATGCTTCGCGGCGTTGTGCAGGATCCCAACCTAGGTCATATCATGGAAGACACACTGGCTTCTCTTTTATATGCTGAAAAGGAATGGTGCAGCACGCCTCTGAACCATCTCAAGCTTATTGATAGATTTAGCTTCATAGGGTCGCAGACTGCTGACGGATAATCCAGGTGCGGGAGAACTAATGCCAGATAAGATGTTGTCTGTGCTCTGGAGCACTTTCTAAGGTTCGTCTCAGCATGCCAAGAATTTGTTGGCCTTATTCACCATATGATCATACTGATAGTCCCACTTAAATTGTGTGAAAGATTACACTCCAAGGATAAGGTGATGGTCCACTGTAGCCAACGGAGGTGTTAAAGCTTGTAGTTATGAAGGAAACATTGCTTCTTTTTACCCATATTCAAAACATAACATTTTGGGGTGATTCAAATTACGGCCAAATAATGCCCCATCATGAAGTTTTGTTGATGTATCATGAGTTTCACAGTCAGAATTGAATTAACAGTTCTTACAGGATGCAATCATCTGCAAAAAGACGTATTCAGATTGGAGCGTTATCCGCTATGTCATTATAAAGCAAAAATAGCCAGAGGTCCTAGCGACGTGCTCCCCTGGGACTCCGGAAGTCAAACAGAATCCCACTCAGAGCTGGAGCCCAAAGGAATCACCACTCTGTTTACGCTTGGTGAGGAAGTTGGTTATCCATTGGTAACAGCTTTCCATGTATACCATACATGTGAAGTTTAGCCTTCAGACGTTCATGCGGCATGGTGTCGAACGTCTTGAGAAGGTTGAATAGAGCCATGTCAACCTGCTTCCAGTCTTGTCGACAGCCTTAGACCAGTCGTAATGATAAGAACAAGGTTGGAAGTAACAAGGAGTGGTAGTGTTCCTGAATCCAGTTTTTGCTGTCTTGAGTCCAAAGATGTTATGCTGTTCCAAGTAGTCTCTGATGTGGATATAAACTATATGCTCCAAGAGCTACATGATATGGAATTGTTAATGAAATGGCCTGTAAATTTGAGGGAGCAGATTTGTCCCCTTTCTTGTAGAGAGCCGAGAGCAAGGAGCCAATCTTCTGGAAGATCGCCAGAAATCCGGGACTGTTGAAAAATTGGGCTCTTCAACCAAAGCACTAAGTCCAGAAAGTAGCAGTGACGTCATCAATCAAACCAAGGCTCATATGGGCACGAATCGTGGCCAGGCCGTGACACCCACGAAGCGTGCTATCCCGGGTCAAGTGGGCTGGGCCCGAAGGGCACTGGGTTCGAATCCACCCGAATTTGCGACTTTTTTTGTTCCCCTCTCCCCACTCCTTCAGATCCCTCCAGGAGGATAGAAAACCGAGGGGGGGTTAGTTGTTAAGAAGGCTAGAGGTGATGGCCCAAATAACAAATCTGTGTGTCCCCAGAGCATGTGTATCGCCTGCCACCACAATTTGTGGGCAAGATGATACTACACTATAAAAAAGTGTACTAGTAATTGGCCCAGAGGTGTTAGTTAATTGTGGTAGCGTATACCATATTTTAAGATACTTTTAAACATGCATGGTAATTAGCATTGTACAGCAGTCAAGGGACCATTGATATTACTCCTTGGGACTTCCAGGGAAGAATTTGCAATATAGCATAACTTTATTGATGCATTTTGAAATTCAATCCCCTATGTGACTCTGTGACCTCAATACTCATATTGTCCTGGAGTGCCAAGTGGACAACTGTGGTTTCTTAATTCAGACACCCTGCTTCTATACTTAGAGCAAGATAAAATTGCATGTCTTAGTCACAACTTCACGCCATACCACGCATGATCTTCAATGAGGCCACCTCCCGACTATAAAGATGAATAAAGGAAATTGATGTTTATTGAGCCAGATAGCATTGTTCATGAACAGAAATTTGTTCCATATTTGACCTTTGACTATAACAAAGACCCAACTTGGCCTTGACACCAGAACACCAAAAGGTGCATCAAACTATGTGTAAAATTTAAACATCTCTGCTTGTGCAACATTCCTGCTATAGACCAATATAGCATTTTTTGGCATGTTTTGGACTTAAGATGGTGTCTTTCAAATTTGACCTAGAATATTTCTCCAAGGGTACACAATTAATGCATAACATGAACATGTTACCATGTATTCAATTTTGTTTATAGGCAAAGAAAGCATTTAGAATATAAGGCCATATTGACCATTATAGACCAAGATAACATTTTTGGCAGTTTGGAAAATTATATTGAACCTTTGGACCTCACAATAAGAACCCATTTTTTAACTTGACCTAGATCCTCACAAGGTACATCTCAAACTGCTAAATGAATATTTGTTTAGTCCAAGAAAAACTTTAGAAGGCAAAATAGGGATACATTGACCTTGGCACATATACGATGAAAATACAGTTCACACTCAAACTTGGCCTTCATAAGATACATCTATGGTTGCAAGATGAAACACCGACACACACCAACATAGTTTTCATGGATATATCGTGGGTTTTTGGTTTTAAATAAGCGCAACAGAAGGACACACGACGTTACATTTTATCTAGTCTGGAATTTGTATGGGTGCACAAAAAACTGTTTTCTTTATTTGCCTTAACATCTGTTTTAACAGTGACAAGAAAGAGCACAAATTCTTGCTGTTTTCCAAAACATATTTTAGTCCAACAATTTTATTGACTTTGGCAGCTCAACCCCATTTCATCCCCATTAGTTAACCCCATATTCAGTAAATCCACTTGGTTAATGTGCCATTGCAAACAATGTATTTTGGTCCAAATAACTTTGACCCTTGTCATTTTTATGCTGGTTTATTTGACACACATTTTAATGGGAATACCCTAGCTCAAAATGTGTGAGTCATATATTTTATAACTTTTTAATCTCAAAATTATTTTGAGATAAATTATATTTATGACATTAGATACACACATGTTGGCTGCATAGTGCAATTTTAAATTCGATGCCAAAGGAATAATATCTATTCTGCACACAGATTAAGAGGTTTTGACTGAGCTGGGGTATATGCTAATATGCTAGAAAATTCAAGAAAGCAAGGTATTAACTATGACGTCAGGTTCAGTGCTGACGTTAACATAACTTATTTTACAAGTTCATCGAAATATTTGAGTTGATATGGAATGATTGTATAGACATAAAAGGTTTGAGTTCTGAGTTCAAGTGGGAAGGAGGGGTGGGTGGTGCTCAAACATTAGTGTTACGCAGATTATAGAATTGGGAAATCTATCGGGTGCTGGAGAACATTCCAAAATTAAGTGTCTACTCTACTGTCAGCTACTGTCAAAAACAACCATAATTTTAGCAAAAGTAAATTCATAGAAGGAAACGACAAAAGAAACACTTTGGAGCATGTTGTGATCTCGACTACCTAAAAGAGAGTGGATGGATTTTTATATCATCTGAATGTGGAGGTTGTGTGCCAAATTTATATGTGAAATCAATTCTTCTTAAAAGAAATAATAACTTGTATGTCCGTAAAGAGACAGAAAATACAAAAAAGAAAAAACATAAAAACAATAAAACAAATAAACAAAATAACAAAAAAACAACCAAAAAGCAAAAACAAATCAAAAATTTTGAAATTGACCTTTTGCTTGAGGATATTTAGTGAACCGTAAACAAAAAATTGTTAGAATAACAAGCAAAAATGCACCTTAAAATACATGAAACATTGTGAGTGAGAACAATGTGGACAAAAAAGCCACAGCTGTTTGACCCCAGCAAATCATCTCTTTTATTTTTAGAGTATTTTAAGCAGTGGAAACACATTTTTGACAACTGATAGACATAGGGACATGCAAGAGCTATTACCTTTCCAAAAAACCAGAAAATCCACTGTGGGAATCCTGCCATATAGCCTACAAGGACATGATTGTAGGTTATAAGAGTCCCCTTTATATTTCCATTTCCCCATAAAGACCATGTTTAACTAGATTGTTAAGAAAAATCATATTGCCTGCATTAAATTTCATAAAAATTTACACAGGATGAAGTCAGTGGTATAAATAATCCAAATTAGTCATCAAAAGTGTGTCGCCGTTTGATATATTTTTTTGCTTTATTCTGGTTTGTCATAATAAATGAGACTTTCAAACGGCTGTAAAGTATCAACAAGGCACATGGTGTGCTCTTTTAAAATTAGATGAAATAACAAGTGACCAAATGAGATGGAGACAAAACACAAGAAATAAGACTAACTAGACAATAAGGCAAAATGTATAGGATGTATTTTGATGAACTTGCAGGTGGACCAATCATTTGGAAAAATAACCTTTGGTCGAAAGTTTGATTGGGCACAAAAAAATATAAAGTGGACAAAAATGTGCTTGGGGGCTGATGTATTGCATGAATGTAACTGCACAACTTTACTTGGTCAAAATGTTAATACACCCCCGTCAAATTCAAAATATTTAAGCAAATTAAAAAAACTATAACTTGGTTCATAGTGTGGAAAAGATGGCCTTACCTTCTTCATCGAGAAGAATATTGTCTGGCTTGATATCTCTATATAGCAAAAACAAGACAAAAAATAATCCAATGTAGTACATAATAAATAAAACCTATCACGTGATATATTAAACACCAAACTTACAGCAACTGCCTCCTAGTAATATCTTTGTCAAATGGAATCAGCACCCAGACATGTTGCAACGCAAGGTTTAACTGAGCTCAAACAATTTGAATGTCTTTGCAGATGGCTTCATTTTAGTTCTGTGTCAAGAGTTTCTGGAAAATGTCAAACGAATAAGTCAACATCTCTTAAGAACTGGACACTTTCTTAAAGAAAAAAAGCTGATTGGTTAGTGAAGAAAATCCTGGGCAGATTGGGTTTCTTTTTAATGTCTTTAAATGCTTACCAGCTTGATAACACACAATTCTGAACACTCAAGTGTGTTATAGCAGAATCCACAAACAAGATTACAGGACTGCTGCACATTATAAACAACCCTTTGTCCCCTTTTCGCTTATCCCCAGCAAAATAACATACGAGGATTTTGTTATTGCCAGTCTGAGTATTATTCTGAATAATCGGTTCCATAAATACATGGCACAAATTTGCATTTCTTAGCCAGAAGATGAGCTTTGTTTGTTTTGCCTTAGGTGAAGCAATATCATATCTTGAGATCCTCAGTGTTTGTTTTGACATATTTCCTATTTTGGATTACTTCATTTATAAAAACAACAGCAATCCTTCTGTTAGCCAAACAGAAGCAACCCATGCTAAAGTAACGTGCAATGCGTTACATATGGATGTGTGCATAACATTTAATATTCCAAGGTTTATTAAAAAAAATGCTAATACAGCACAGGATGAATGGAATACCTTTACAGATGCAATAGATTAGGTTTATTGTCATACTATATTACGGAGGCATTTTACAACAGCAAAATATGTAAAAAAGGGCAATAAAAATGAATAATATTATTAGCCACATCCCCAATCCCTAATAACACACATCACCCATACCCCCCCCCCATCACAGACCACATATGTCACCCACACACACCAATACACTAGAACATCCACTGAAAAACCATCACCACCACATGTTGTTTAACTCATACCCGACGTTATTCATTCCATACACATCTTTAATATTCATTGCCAAATGCACAAAATTGCCCAACACACATTCACATTATCCCACACTAAAAATTAACTGAAGCACATAATCACACAAGAATATGCAAAATGCATTTTCTATCCGTAAACCAGCAAGGTAACAAACAATATTTTAAAGTTAGTTACAACTCTGAAGACCCCTATTCTGGCAACTCAACCATGTATTGAGTGGGGTTTTTGGGCAATGCACTACAACACATCAGGAATGGATAAAAGGATTGCTTATCTGGCAAAGATTCCCAATATTGCCATTAAACATGACAATGTACTATTCAAAAATCGAGATCGGTGGTGATCATAACCTTCTGTTTGTTTTTACCCTTTATTTCTACAGAAGACCATAAAACCAAAAACCTGATGGCAAAAATTCAACTGAGGGGTACCGGGGATATTAAAGTGTCATTCGAGATCCTGGTGCCATAACCTCCTGGTTTTGCCCCTACTGATACAGAGGACCAAATAACACCTTATGCTGAAAACACCAATGAGGGATACAAGGGATATTAAATGACATTCGAGATCCATTGTGATCATAACCTCCTCTGTTTTGCCCCAGTTCTACAGAGGACCACCGAACAAAACTATGCTGAAAACACCAATGGGGGATTACCAGGGATATTAAAGTGACATTCTGCGATCCAGTGGTGATCATAACCTCTTCTGTTTTGCCATACTTCTACAGAGGCCACATAACAACCGTGCGGAAAACACCAATGGAGAAATTACCAGGGGATATCAAAGTGGACATTCTGAGATCCAGTGTGATCAAACTCTTCTGTTTTGCCCCTACTTCTACAGAAGACCACATAACAAACTAGGTGAAAAACACCATTGAGAAATTACCAGGGGATATTAAATGACATTCTGAGGGACAGTTGTGATCTCACCTCTTTGGTTTGCCCTTAATTGTACAGAAGACCATAAAACAAACCTATGGCAAAAAATTCCAATTGGGATTACACGTACATTTAATTTTATGACTATTTTACAGAGGCCATGTGGTAAGTTAAATTGTCCAGACCCAGACAATTAAAACTGATTCAGTTCATAATGAAATACAATTGCATAATGCCACACAAAATCTACAGCTTAGAAATAATGCCTGAATGATTTTTTTAACTGTCCCTGTCATCCTATCCAATGTTGATTGAGGTATTGTCATCAAGAGTCTTGTTTTACATATTCCCAACATTGATTCATGGGGGTGGAGAAGGGTGAGGATGGGCTTTCAATTAAGTGATAAACAGGATTTGTGATTCTTTAACTCGGCCCGGGTAGCAGTGTGAGCAAGGGGCAAGTTCCAACTATTTTTTTCCAGGGATTGCAGATAACTGACATTGAGTCTGTAAAATATTTTATTCCTACTCCTAAATAACTTAATCTTACCTGAAATGCTACTTGATGATACATCATAAACAACAGTAATAGGACCCCAAAGCTCACAGAATCCTTTGATATTTAAACACTTACTTGAGCCATTCAATTCTAAAACCAAGTGTTCTTCAAATAGTTCAATGATAAAATTTACATAAGGATCCTGTAGATCGCATTCTTTTATGGCCCAATTGCCAAATCTTTAATTCTTGAATCCTTGAAATCTTACTTCTGAGAAGCCATCTTACATGCATGTCACCCATATTGTACACCCATGGAGTGAAAGCTATCTCCTTCGTATGATCAAGATAGCCACTCCATTTGGATGTTTGGACTATAATCCTGGGCCGTTTAAAACATTCTCTTGACCAATTTTGGAAATTAGAGCTGGATGGGAGCTGAAATAATTCCAATGAAGTGGGCAGTCCAGTGATTCACCAACAGACTCAGAGAACCTGCTTCAAATATCCTGGCTGACAAATAAGGAAATCAAGGTACTGGACTCTGTATCAGGACGGCTCTACGATGAACCTATACACTGTAGCTCACAAGAAACAACAAGAAGTTGGGCAGTTGGGAGTTAGTCAATTGACCATACATCACCCCAGTGGAAGACTACTAGGCAGAAGCGCATAACAACAGCTGGGACTGGTGAACAGTCCGGCCTTGAATGGAGCTTGCTTTCTCCTTGGAGTGATTCCAGGCTTTTAAGCCCTATCTTATGGTTCCATTCTACGGAACTGTAAGTAAAGTAGGGGAATTAACTTGGCACGTTGTGCCGTCACCTCGCATCAACGGTCCTAGCTTAACAAACAAATTAATATGACATGGGCTACCATATGCAGGTTTGAAGAAGAAAACATAAAAAGAATGCCATGACAGGTGCCTGCATCTGGAGAGAGAGCGTTTCCCGGGACCAAAGCGTCCCAAGTCGGGGGCGGTTTTGCAGTAGGCTGGAAAGGAAGATGGATTACAGGATGTAGTATAAGCTGAGCTTGATATTCGAATACGCCAATACTGTGACCCTCAAAATGTTATGCAATCAAGCCAGGATGAGGCCACGATCGGGCCATGGTTTGCAATATCTGTCTAGCACCCTCAATGATGACAGTATTAATTGTCTTTCATGTTTTTTGTGAAGGAGCAAATCAGAAAAAGTTGCAAAAAAAACCTTATTCTTGGATTGGCATCAGCACACAAATAAGTGACTAACAGTCACTATTGATCCCGTGATGACAGAACTAACAGTCCTGTCTGAATATTCAGGTGAGTACATTAAAACCAACCTTGACTTTCTTACTCTGCTCTTTACATTGAAGTAATCTCTTTTGTTAAGGCTATGTCACAGTGGAAAATGCTGCTTCGGCAGAACTGGCAGATGCACTGCACTTGAAGGAGCGCCATCAATAACAAGGATCTATACCAGTCGCTTCCTTATTAAAAGCCATGACATTTGGGAGGAGAAAAGAAAAATGTTTTACCCCAAACAGGTACCAAACTCTTATTCACTATTTTACATGTTAGTACTAATCTTGATGTAGATTTATGGATCTCTCAGCGGATTTGCATATTGGGAGCGTCCGTATCTGGATACACGCGGCCCGGATCAGTTTACTAAGTTAATTAAATCCCCTGACACCACCACACGCCATTACCAATGAATTGTGGATACACTAAGAAGAAGAAGAAGCGATTTGCTAAATCAGAAAAATGCAAAAAAATAAGAAAAAAATTATTTTTGCAGTTCTGTAAAAGTATAGGTATCCTAACATATCCGCAATTTTAGGCATACTGTCCCTATGGACCACTTTCGCAACCCATAAGTGAACGGAGAGTTTCTATCTTTGAGCACTGCCGGTGTTCTTCCTTTTCTGTGAAGTTGCCAGATACAAAAAAATACTTATGAGAAGTCTATAGACTTGTCCTCAATTATGAGCTATTTCTGAAAATTCAAATATTTGAATCTTTGGGTGAATCAATGACGTTCTTTTAATTATAATCTAAAAAAAAGACCAAAATATGAAAACATAAGGCTATATAAACCAAAGCTAATGCTAAAGAATCCTAGCCCATGAAGTGTCTAATAATAACCATCATCATAATAATATTGCAATATCTTTGAAGAAATAATGCTTTAAACACATCCTTGAAATTATTCATCACCGACAACATATTGTCCTCTCATCTATAAGGGAAATGATCGACAGGAGAGAGGAACAATGAAACCGTAGCCAAAGGCACCAGACATACAGACACATCGAATTAACTTCAGGGCAATTTCTCTTGAATAATTGCGATTAAGTGAGGTGCGAAATGTTTCTTAAAACCTGCAGGGGCTTTCAACTATAGTTGGGAAAGTTGAAGCTGGAATACACAAATGGAGGTAAAACTTGGATCTTATATGATCAGTATACTCAAAAGCATTTCCAAACTTGTCCTAGCAGCACATATACAGTGTGTTTCAATTGGTGATGAGTACTTTTTCCAGGTAGTTCTGTTTTCACACATAGTTAATGGAAAGGGCGGGTACATTCAAGATCTTGTGAACAGATTGAACACTTGCCATGGCACAGTGAAGTACCTCTGCACGTAACTCAGAATGGATAGGCCTATCGTCTTCCTAATTTCATTGAATGCTATCAGTTCACGAGGCAATGTTATAATAGAAATTGTGTACACCTACTGTCAATACAAGACGTGCCTTATTCAACCATTGAACAAAACTCCTTAAAAATTATTAAACCTTGCTTGAGAATTAAGGAAAGATCAAGAGTAGCAAACTTAAAAAGGGCACATGACCACTGGGATTTTATTTGTTAGTAATGATAGAACTCTGATGTTGTCCCTAGGACATAGTAACTGTGAATTTATTGTAATGCGGGGATTAGAGATATTAAAATTCTCTGCACATGGGGGAAAAAAACAGAAGAAAGCAATAAAACTTACTAACACAAGTATAGGATCACATTGTACATTTCAGAAGACCATTATCTCCTTCAGAGGTTGTTTGCCATCATGATGTTTTTTATTCTGCATAATTCTATCATCAAGATACATTTAAGACTTGAATGCATCCGGGATAATGACACTTGCTGTGACACAATGATACTCTGTATGACACAAATCTGCTGACACAATGAAGTGATTTGCATTAATCTAGTCGAAGATTTGTAC
This sequence comes from Ophioderma brevispina, assembly GCA_023653785.1. Lineage (NCBI taxonomy): Eukaryota > Metazoa > Echinodermata > Ophiuroidea > Amphilepidida > Ophiodermatidae > Ophioderma > Ophioderma brevispina. The sequence continues at coordinate 37,310 of JAMKCH010074221.1, read as the reverse complement.
TGTGTAAGGTTGGAAATAACCCTTGAGAAAAGGCGCTACATCAAATGCTGTAGTATTATTATTTTATTATAAGCCTCCATGCTCCGCCTACTTATCTCATGGCTCTGTGACGTGCCTAAGAGCGTATGAGGTTGCATTTTGTGTAAGGTACGCTAATACCTCATACCTCACTATGCAGATTACTCCATACTGGACAGAGAGCGTCGTTCACTGTGGGGGGAAATGGTTTCTGATTATTAGCTCTCGTTTACAAGGCTAAAAACCAATGCCAATGTACAGAATTCCTGCCCAGTGTCACTAATAAAACTACAGCCATTATTAATATCGCTATATCTTTGAAGATAATAATGGCTTTACACACATACTTGACTAAATTCAAACGACAAACATATTTTTTTCCTCTCATCTTATAAGGAGAAATGATAGACAGAGGAACAACGAAACGGTAGAACCATAAGCAACCAGAATACAGGCACATCGATTACTTCAGGGCCAATTTCTCTGGAATAATGCGATCGAGGTGCTTGAAAGTTCTTAAACTGAAGGCTTCAAATATAGCTGGGTATAGTGAAGCTGAATACACAAGAGGGTAAAACAGTAGAGGACATGTCATATCTGATCAGTTACTCAAAGGTGTTTCCAAACGGCCTCAAGCACCACATAATTATACAGTTTCATGTTGAATATTTTTCCTTTTTCCAACCACAGAGTAGTTATGTCTGCCACATGTAGATTGTGAATGAAAGGGGTACATCCACAGATGCCGTGACAGATTGAAAAACTTGCCAGAGGCACAGTGAAGTAGCTACCTCTGCACTTAAACTCAGAATGGATAGGCCTATCAGTCTTCCTAATTTCATTGAATGCTACAGCCCCGATGCATTGACCTATGACTAGAAAATGTTTACACTAATGTCATACACAATACGATGCCCTTATTCCCCCATGAACCAATCCTTAAAATTATTAAGCCTGCTGAGAATTGAGTTGAAGGGGAAAAAGAAGTAGTAACTTCCAAAAGTGCACATGCACTGGGATTATATTGTGTATTGATTAGAACTTTGCATGTTGTCCCTAGGACAGTGTCACCTGTGACTTTGTAAGTTGGCAATCTAATGAGATAATAAAATTCTTTGACAAAATTTGGAGAAAAAAAGAAACAAAACCACTAAAAATCCTTCATAAACGTTTATTTTAAGCGGAGAATATGATTGGACAAAAACCATGCATTGATATTTTGTCATTGCACGGTGCGTAGGTAAATGAGAGACGCGGTGTGTTAGGACGTTTACGCGCGAAGTTGGATTGATTCATTTTAAGGACGGGTGTGTGCATTATGCATTCAAATATTATGCATTAGATTTCATGACGTACTAGATTTTTGTTTGTAAAAATGTGTGCGACTGCTGTAATAAGGTGTAGGAATGAGGTAATGTATGCATATTTTTAGGTTCTCTTGCATTGGAAAAAAATTGAACTTGCGTCATTTTGACAGACTAAGAATGGCACGACGCCTGCGAGGCTGTGACATATTCGTCAGCAAAATGAGCGCGCGTGCATTGATTTTTGGCCAATGCACTCGAAGCTAAAATATTCAGCCATAACCTCTAACGAAACCACATCACAGATTCATATTGTACTTTTCCGAAAAACAAATTCCCACTGCCTTCGAGCTTTGTTTGACTACATGTTTTTGATAATTCTATCATCAAGATACAGACATTTAAGACTTGGTGCAATGGGGATTACATATCCACTTGAATTCCCCCATTTCCCGGACTACTTAAATTTGGTATGGGCAGAATTCTACCAATGTGGGGGGTCAGTAATAATGATAATTGAGGCAGCCATTGACTGCCATCAATAACCACTGGAAAGGCATGATTCAGAGATTTCCTGATGTGGTCGCACTCAATTCTCAATTTTTGCATGATAATAATACTTGTACATATACTAATCATGTGTGAAAAAACTAAGCATAAATCAAAGTCCTTCATATAGAAAATAACAACTGGTTAAAAATTCGGAATTTTGGCTAACAAAGTATCCTATGGCACTGTTATACTGTGCTGCATAGTGTTTACTGCATGGAAAACGGAAAAGCCAATTCATTTAACTTTGGAATTAAGCATTGTAGGTGGACTATCTTTAGTTCTAGAGGACTATTTTAAATTACTATATACACAAAATATCAATATATCAAATATCAACTCCTAAACAATGGTATTCTAATTTTTTCACATGACTTTTTACAACATATCTTATTTCATTTATTTAAGTAAATATCAATTGATTCCAGTGTGCACAGAATGAATGAAGATCACACAACTCGAGGCAACAACCCCCTGCCTAATAGTACAAAGTGAATTTGTGCTAGCCTCTGTACATGCAGGCCAACTATGCATGACAAAGCACTATCTAAAATAATCAATAGAATTACAGAAACCAAAGTGTTGGCCATGTCTGCACACTAAATACATCACAAACTAGTAATAAGTCATAAATAATATCAAAGAAATACGGTAGTTTCAAGGTTTCATTTGATGATACGCTCCCTACGATTTTAAGAATATTCTATAAGATTTTATCACAAAACTCTCATATTTTTTGAGCAAAAAATCCAGTCAGTAAGTATGGATTCAAACATGCGATCTTTTTCCCCCATATCCTAAAAAGTTTCAATAATTATCTCGTAAGCGACGGTGAGAAGCATGAGTGGAACTGATTACAATCAGTTCTTTGAAAATAACAACAATATGCTTATAATGCATAACTAGGTCAACATGTATGTATAACGTGACAATGAATAGTCTTAGTAGTTAAAGCTTAGTTTGCGTGTTATGCCATTATAGGATTAAGTGCTTTAAGAACAAACTCCTGCCAGCACGGAGTATGTGGCGTGGTCTCTAGGCACTTGTCTGAAAATTCAAAAGTCATGGGTTCGATTCCTCCTCTAGACACAAAATTTTAATTTATGATTGCTACATTTTTAGAGTGAGGTAGAGGGAACAATGTACAACACACATCAGAGTCAGTGATAGAAATAGAAAATCGTGAATAGCTGCCCTTTGACATGAGTCAAAAAAAGATGTGGTCATGGACAAAATTTGGGGATAGAATAAGTACTTTGCGAGTCTGGTATTACACCAAGTGGAAGCTTCTTGATGCGTAATAATTTTATTTCTTGCAAAACATACCCCTGCCTCTTGAAAAAAAAATTAATAATAATAAAACCACATAAGATGAATCCAAATATAAATTGCACCCAAATGTTTTTGCAATATGCAAACATTGAAACAATGATTGTTTTTTTTCTAAATTTGATTAAAAATTTGTACTCAAACGTGAAGGAGTGAGATACATTGGGATATTTCAGTGACAACAAAAGGTGTGTCTTCGACATCCAGAAGATTACATTTCTATAGAAATGCAAGAATATAACAGATTCCAAGGTCAAAGTATTTGTATTTCTTAGTAGTCAGTCATGGAGACTGGCACAACTTGAGCAATAACTCACTTAAGGTGCTGGCATCATGATTTCAATGGGCCGTAGAATTTCTTTAAAATTTGATATATAGTATATTCATTTGTGCTGATAACAAATCTGAAATCAAAAATAGGGCTTACATATTCGTTTTTGAGAAAAAAGAGTTTAAAAAGTACATTTTTGCTGGCAAAATTTTTTTAAAATTAGTGTACCACGCAACTCTATGGGAAAATATGATTTACGATACTAAAAGTGCTCCAAAAAATAACAAAGGGGCCGAACGTTTTTCTGATTTTCACATAGTTTAGGTCTAAGTTGCATACTTGAAAAATACAGAAATAAAAAAATTGGTTGTCAACCAGATAGTTTTCGAAAATCGTTCGAAAGGACATTTTTTATAGGGAAATTCCGTTCTCATAGAGACGAGGCGTCTCGCGTTATTTTACGCCTATATGTTACGCAAGGCAATAGCAATACAAAAAATGGGTGCGTGAAAGGTGAGACGCGTAATTAATCAGGCGCGTTCTTAGACTAGTCCTAGCAACATCAGAGTTCTACGCGATTTTGCAAACGCTTTACAAATTCGCGTAAATGCAGAAGTGGAAAATCGCTCATGAATTTTTGCGACGCTAAAATCGCAAACGAATGCACGCTTGCTCATCTCCGAGTTTATTAAAGTCGGCTTGCGCGTACTCCTTAGAAACCAAATCATAATGCCAACACCTTAACTTCCTTGGTAATACCGGCTGATTTGATTGGTTATTCTTAGGGTTATGTGATTAGCCAATCAGAGACACGGTTACATCTTAAGGTTTATACAGATACATAGAAGGTCTACTCTGATTGGTTGCTCAGAGTTATAAGTGATTTTAGCACCTTATCTGTAGCTTGGGGTTCAGTATATGTGATGCGATCTGGGAAAACCCGCCACATGGTGCAAAATTTATATTTTGAGTTTTGACTATCATTACAAAGTTTGAAATATAAGTTTCCATAACTTTTTACTTCTTTCTTCTAAGATACACATATCAAAAGTTATGCTTTATACAATCTGACAAAAAATAAAGTACAACATAACAGATTTTAAGGTATTTTCTTTATTTTTTCAAAACTGTCCTGTGCGACATGCGACGGGTTTTCCCAGATCACATCACATATACTCTAAAAAAATACAGCGTTCACAGAATGCATGCGTCGTCTTCTGTCACAGTTTGTGAATGGGGGACATAGGTCACATTGGGTCACTAACATGTAGGACACTACCCAACGACCATTGTACCCAAGTGTCATGGAAATTGATCAACATATGTGGATACAAGCAATTTTATCATTCAGACCTTTTTGGGCCACAAAGGTCACTCAAGGTCACCAAGGTCACTGTCAAAGGCTTATGCTTAAATTTTAGTTGATTCCAATGGTGTGTTTTGGTATGTCATCTAGGCATTTTTACTACAAATTCTATGAAATGGGTAAGTCAAAATTGATTTTCTAAAATTTTACAAGCTTGCCAAAATTGCCACCAAACAATATCTTTTGCAAGGAGCTTATATGAAAGATTGATCAGAACAGTGAACAAAAGTACCACAAAAGGTGCACGTTCTTGGCATTTTGCACAAATTTCTTGCAGCAATATTCGATAGTGCACAGCATATCCTACTAGTACTAGAACAATGTCAACCTTGCATGTGTCTGTGTTTGTGCATACTTTTCACCCACCCTGAACCAATTATTGATCGCACAGATATGATTAAATTTCCGAACATGATTTCCTGACTGAAGCTATAATTGCTCTATCTCTCCCTGTTTGTTTTCCACTGTGGGCCTACTTAGAGAAAAAATAGGAGATGTTCCAAAAATGCCGCCGAATTTATAAAAATTAGCGCCACTCATATCCCGGTGAGTATCTTAGTTGAAGTGATTATGAGAATATGCTGTTTAATTTCATTGCGCAGTGTAGGTTTCCATTTCAGATTGCCAGTACTACCGTGTGTGTTATAGATTATTTTGTTAACAAAAATTACAGGTTAGCATTTCCATGAAATAAAAGCCTAGTTGTCATCTCCAAGTCTATTGTCTATCTCAGGTTCCTGTAATGCACAAGCTTGAACAAATACTGTTGCCGTGAAATCTTTACCACATCCTCTCGCTAAAAGAATCGGGTCTCCATGGCAACTAACACCAAATCAAATTCCAGCGGTTATCTGGAGCTGAAGAAAATTCCAAATTGGCATTTCGCAAAAGTTCGGGACAATTTGCAAGCTACAAATCCACCCACAAAGCATAAGGTTGCTATGGCAACAGCATCCCCTTGGCAAAGAGCAAGTAAATGAAGGTTGGCTGTTGTTTGGTCCATTCTACTAGTTTATGGAGGGATTGCCCCTGGCAATCACTTAGTTTACAAGTCTTCGCAGTGTGACCTGTAATTGTCAAGTGTTAAGCGTAATGAAAACTGATGAACTTATTTCGCTATAGCCAACAATAATTGGGCTAACATTTGAAAGCCATATAACTTCTGTGGAAGATATGATTAAAATCTTCTGGGGGAGGAGTAGGTTTTTCAAAGGAATAGCACAATGGTAATACAGTTGCAATCCAACCCCAATCTAACCTGTGAAGTCCAGTTTTCCACAAGGCCGGGATTATATAGCCCATGGGTACGTAATTTCATTTGCTATAAACACCCCCTCACCACCCCTACCACTAGGGGAGTAGGGGTTTTTTTTAAAGCAATAGAACCCACAGCAGTACACATCTGAAGACAGTGTGATTTGGTCTGCCAGCTGGGAAAAGTGCTCTGTGAAATGAGTTCACATGCCGAGACTGTTGCTCACTTTTCAATAAATTTATAGAAAGGGGGCAAGATGGCATTCAATCGAGTAACTCTGTAAAGATTTTTACTCAGTCTTGACCAAATGGTACCCATTTTACAGAGAAGTCTGAAATTGTTAGAATATAAACAATCTTGATATAAAAGTGCAGGGATCCCAATATTTCAGACAAGGTAGTTCTCAAACCAACAAGTGTTTGCATGTTTTCGCAACCACCTCCTTCACTCTTTGCAAGGAGTTATGACCTTGAACTTGGACCTTGGTATGTGACCTTTAACCCTACCATGGCATGCAAGTCCTGTGGTGCACCAATAGAATGAGTTTGTGCAGAGGAGGTTAAAGGGACATAATGGATGAAAAAAAAAATTACGTAATGAACAGTGGGGCCCTACTGACATCACTTCACATAGTGGAAAACAATTTGGATGTTTACATTCGTATAAACAGTAAAAACAGGATAGAGTTCAAGGGGGGAGGTGGCAGTAGTTTGGGGTGGCAATTATCTGGAAAACACGGATGCTGAATTTCCTGCCAGCATTTACCAAAACTTGATGAGTTGTGTCAGGTGTCATAAGCTCTGACAGACCATTGCTATGAGGTCTTTCACCCACTAATGCATAACCTATAACAAAAGTGTTAGTTCCCGTAGTGGTACTCATTCAGACAATTAATACTCGACCGAAATAGGTATGGGCGATTCAAGTGCCGGACCCATGCTTTTATGGCATTATACATAATCAACTGAATGCCTTCTAGAGATTTAGAAAGTCTCCAGAAATTTGGAATGGACTTGGCATTCCCGGCAAGATGGCGGATAATCCGAAAGGTGGAAGATCTCTATTGCATATGTGCGAATCCTGGCTAATCATCTTTCACTTGCCATATCAATAGCTTAATACAAGCCTAAAGTACAATGCCTGAATCCCTGGGCTGAATGCTTTGGACTTGTGTCACAAAACATGCCTCGATACTGTATATTATGTCAGGGATGTGAAAGAATCTTGCTGTTCTGTTCCAGAAATTGCCACAAATACCCACCTCCTCCCCCCCCCCCCCCCCCCCCCCCCGGTAAACTCTTCTGTTTTTACAGAATGTAAACATTCCAATTGTTTCCAAACTCATGGAAGTGATTTCGCAGCTAAGGGTCCTTTTCATGAATAAAGGTAAGGGGTCACAGTGGGAATTGAACAAGGGACCCTTTGCACTAAATCCCTTTGCACAAAAAGCCCTTGTACCAGAAACCCCTTTGCACCAGAAACTCTTTGCACCAGAAACTCCTTGGACCCAGTGACCAGAAACACCTTTGCACAGAACCGCACCCTTTGCACAAAAAAAACCTTGCACCAAAACCCCCTTTGCACCAATGGCAAACACATTAATCACTGGTTCAAGTTCTAACAGGCCTCGACTGTGACAGTCTGCAGATCACGGTTAACAATGTTCTGTTATCATACAACTGTTAGGAGCTTACGCCAGTTTGAGAATAGTTTGACACACACAGGGACAATGACAACAACCCATCATGCAGGAGGCACCCAGGAGCCAGGCAGAGACGTATGGACATGCATAGCAGAGTCTCGAGGTAAACTGTACAACATTCTGTGAACTGACACAGTGATTAATAAGTAAATACTTTCAGTCAATCGTGTGTTATGTTCAAGGACCTCAAAGAAGCTGAAAAGGTGTGTACTCTTAATGTTCAAATTTTGTTTTGAAAAATAAAGTTTTCCAATGGCGGCACCCAGGGGTTTCATCAAATTGCGGAGTCACTTGCTATTCCATAGGTTGTTTATTCCCTGGTTCTAAACAACATGGTTTGAGCAAGAATTCATTGTCCTCTGAGAAGACAACAGTGATTTTACAACAACAACAAAAAATATCTACAACATAGTTAAATACAACTTTGGCCAATTTCCATTAAAGGTGCAACGAGAGATTTCACACATCAGGGGTCCCTAAAAAAAAAATCGAAAGTACTGATTTTTGACCCTTGATGTAAAGCTTTCCATAAAAAATATTCCATCTAAAAGGATTAGATGAGAAATGTGTGCTTTGCGTACAAAATTTGAAATTTTAATCGTATAGGAGGCAAAATACAAAATTCAGCTATGTGTCTATATTGAAATATAGGCAATCAAATTCACCATTTTTTTCTCTTTGTAAACATTTTGAATGTCTAATCACTATCTTCAAAGCCATCAGTTTTGTCACCAAATCACTAATGTCAGCCTGACATCAACATCAATAAAATACCATAAACACTAAAGTGCTCAACAAGAAAAATCATAAAGTCCAATACATAGCAAACCTACTGATGAACAAACTGCTATTAGAGACAAGTCATCTTTTTTACAGTAATAAAAACCTGCATCTTGCTCAGATACTGTAATTGAACCATTCATCAACTTCATTTTGACCATCCACAATTAAAATTAAAGGGGGGGGGTGACCCGATTTAAGTCTATACATTTTTAATCTTGATAGAATGCCTTCACACCAAAACCCCATCTGTAAAGTCGCACTGATATTTACCCCATTTTGGGGGTGGAGCTAAATAACATGATTTTGTGATAGAGTATTGTGTGAAATTAAAATTGGTCAACCAAAATGGCTAAAAGCATGATTTTGTAATCCCCATAGAGTATTGTGTAAAATTAATATTGGTCGACCATATGGAACACATTTTGGCTCATAACATCCAAACCAAAGATCCATTAGGCCTAAGATTTCACAGGGTAAATGATAAAAATAATAGCTTTCTTCTAAACCAAAAATGTTGAACACCTTACGTGTAAAATCTGGGTTCCCTGGGACGAGGGCTATTAGCGATCAGACCAGGACCATTAATTATGATTCTCTTGTAGCAATATTCACATTAATGCCCTCTGCTTGCTACATTCAGAGTTTAAAAAAGAAGTCTTCTTCTTATCGTGTCCAAACACTGTGGTCTCAAATATGATCCAGCCAGAGAGGGGTATCAGCGTCTGGCTGCTTCACTGAATTCCGCCAAGGTCCTTGTTGTGATTGTGCCTCCAGCAGGGGGCAGACCAAAAGGTGTTCCAGTCTGTGGTGTGATTTCACAACCACAGTATATCCTGATCTGCTTCCAGATAGCCCCCACTTCTGCAAGGAACCTTAGATCGGCCAGTTCTGTTCTCAATCTATTGAGGCATCGCCATTCAGCCCATGAAGAGCGTCAGCTCCAGGTGGGAGATGTCACACAGCGTTCAATACCGATAGATGTTACGTGGTTGGATGGCAAGTCGTTCTTCACAAAAGGCGACTCTCGTTACCTCATTAGATGACTGTTCAAGAGGTTTGACTTTTGCTTAAAAACCTCTCTCTAGATTTAAGGCAGTTGGCATGCAGGTATCTGCCAGACATAGGGTGCTTCACATGGATACTTGGCGCATACGTCTGGCTGATCGCTACGCTACGACGGAGTCTGGGGGAGCAATTCCTGTTAGGACGTACAAAAAAGAAGTGAAAACTCAAGTAATTAGCATTCCACACATCTACTGTGAAGATGAAGAATGCGGTGGAGAAATAAACAGAATCTGAAAGGGGGAACCTGAATGTGAGTGTTCACTATAACGTTACAAATATTTCCATTTAGACCTGCTATGGCACCTTAACTATTGGCTTCACACTTGGAAATGTCTTCCTTAGAAACAAACCCAAAAACTAAAAGTGTGTTAGGAACCTAGCAAAAGATAAACTTATAATACCAATTCTTCCCCTGGGATTTCTCTATACCATGAAAAAAGCCTCAAGAAAGAAATTACCTTTGTATTGAAAGGGGAAATTATTCAAGAAATTTGTGCTATAAATTTCACTACCTGGTATTCCAGGGCAAAAAATATTGCAGTGATGGCTATTGTGATCTGTTGGCATGAATCTCCACATTGATCCGGGATACGTTGCGCAAAAAAGGTGGACTGGCCTGTAATTCCGGTATGCGTACTAGCTAAAATAGAAAAAGAAACTCTAACCCAATGAGCCCACCTAGCTCAACGGAAAATCAATAGTGTTATGGAATAAAGCTCACACACACTTCTGCTTATCGTTGATCATGGGTTGGGTTTGGAAACAAACCTAAGCAGCTTATCATTATCAGAAAGAATTTGGGTAGGTACGGTCCACCATACCGGAATTAGAGGCCTATGGTTAACTCCATTCGCTTCATAACAACAAGACTGCACACTTTTCTTTGATAAACCTTACCAAAACAAACGCACCACAATATTTCAGTTTGTTTTGGAGAGTCAGCAAAATACAAGTCAGAGAAGATTAGAAAAAGCTTCAAAACGTCTTGGCCTGGTATATTTTGATGCATTCCGTAAACGCAGAACAGAAGGTGCAATGTTGAAACTCAAATCCCTCCTGTGTTGCAGTCATACAGATTTCATCAATCGACTGCCATGATTTCTGTACACAAAGTTATAAAACCCAAGTCAAGCCAAAAAGATTTGGCATGGGCAAACAAGTGATGCAAATTGTGGGGAAATCAAAGTGACAAAACATAATTTTAGTCCATAAACTGAAATAAATGAACCACAAGCACTGATCAAAAAAGCTGCGGTGTCAACTCTACACAAATAACCTTCCTGTGGAAAACTTTGCAGCTCTGAATTACCTTTTATATTCAAGTGTTCGTATGGTCTTGATGCTTATCTGGAGACAATCTTCAATATTAAACTCTGTATATCATCAGCTTGCATGCCTGATATTTGACAGACCCCAAGAGCTAATTCTCTATAGTCTAGCATTGACCACACAGCTAGGACAGTTGATATTTGTGAGATTAATTATTTTAATTTTAAAAAAGATTATTTAGAAGGGTATTGGGGATTTTTACTGAAAAAGCAAAGGGAATATTCCTAACTTGAATTGTGTGACTACACTCTGTGTGTGTAATTAATACGTTTTCTTTACAAGAACAAAGAATAAAACCAGTCACCCAAAAATTTATTTTTGATAATATGATCAGACAACATTAGTCTACTTGGGACATCATTACAAAAAAGACATCACTGTCATTTGCTAGCTCCAGATTAATAAAAGTGCTTGTTAAAAACCAAATCATAATATCAAGTCAAAAGTGGCCTGTGAAATATAGGGGTCTTAATGTGAAGGGCCTGGAGACAGTGGTACAATATTGTCTCATGTTCAATATACCTTCTGGTGTGTAAATCTTGCTCTTTTCATATCCAAACTACTTTAAATATCAATCCTCAAATTCTTTACAAAACCTGGTCCTTCAGTATGAGTTTGCATATCACATTTTTTGGTAAAATTGATACAGTTCAGGGGTTCTCTCCCTGCCGTCATTGTGCGAAATAAAAAAAATTTAATATCAGGAAGTGTTGAACATAAAGTAAACCTGATAGGAGGAGATCACGAAATCACCACGATCATGTGAGGGTGAAAATTTACCTCATATTTATGAGTTTTAGGCTGTCAATAGCAAATCCTGTTACTGATAACCTATCATACAAAATCTCTCAATTTGCATAAATTTGCATACAATAATATTCATACCCTTTGTTATACTAAAAGGAATCAGGCACAATAAAAATGGGGAAACAAACTTTCTCCCTAACATCATAACTAGTGCATATGAAAGGACAATTTCCCCCTTTTTTATGTCAAGGCTAATCTAGGAATTAACAGCAGTTATCTAATAATTTGTAATTTTGACGGATTGACACCAAGATAGTGGTTAACCTCCCTTTGGAAGCTCTGCAAGTCCTGGTTTGATGCTACAAGAGCAGGAAAAGCCTGCAGAGAATGAAAGAAATAATCTTCTGTGGGAGGTCCGACCTTGGGAGTTCCAAACAAGGTCATGAGACCTGACTGAGCGCCTTTTAAGGCGAGGAAGGGTCAAATGAGAGCAGCTCAGGTAGCAGCTAGCTAAGGAGATTTGGTGCTTGTCCATAAACATGTGGTGGAAAAGAGTGACAATTTCAACTGCTCTGCGATGACCCAGTGGCTGGATGTGGTGAGAGGTGAGCTCACTCTCAGGGATACCAATGATGGAAATGGCACGACTGGCAGTTTTAGTCATTTTGGTAATCACAGGAGACCATGACAGGTCCTTACTGATGGCAATGCCAAGTAAATTGAGCCTGTCAAGCTTAACAAAGACAATAGCAAAGTAGTAGTAGTAATAATAATACAATAACAATAGATATAATAATTCTAAATACTGTCACTTATTAGATACTCACAGCTCGCAATGCTGTGGGGCAGATTTAGCAGATCAATGTCATTTTCCCCTGTATAGTCAACGTTTCGTTAAAAAGTCTTGTGACGGTCAATAAATTCCATTACTGAACTGGCGATTAAAATACAATTTGCTCCTTTGAACCTCAGAGGAATAAAAGCATTGACACTTAATTACACTTCACTGCATGGAAGTGAATGCTAGGTTAATGACTTCTACTCAATGAATAAAAGATGAACACTGACAGTAGACAGTCACCTGCAAATTATCATGTTGTGCCTATTAATTTTCTTTCCCTACTGATTATGTCCAGGTTAAATACAAGGAAACTACAGAGATGCATACAATTGCACGGTAATGGGTGTCACTGTCTCTACCCCCAGGTGTACTGCTTGCGTACAGTCCATTTGGGGCCGAGTTTTTGCCTCATTATTTTGCTTGTGTTTCAGTGATCAAGCTACTGGTGATTGAACTACTGTGGTCACTGTGCGCTAAGTGTTTTCGCTAGAAGAGAAACATGACCTTTTGATAAGTTGTATTGAACCAAAATATTTTACTACTCTTGCTCTTCAAAATTAATCATGAACAAAAATCCCAAACGATTTTCATGAAAGGACCATGGAGCCCATTATTTCAAAGAAGAAATTCACTCAGTTCTTTACTATGTAAGTTTTAAAGTTGGAACCCCAAAACAATAGGCAATGAATATTAATAATTGAAAGAAATTTACGTAAATTGTGCCACCATCCTATGAATTCAGCAGCCTCAACGGATAAACTGCAATGTTGAAGGATTGTGGTGGGCAGAATACTGATTCATCCCTAATAAAGTATTGCTTATTGTGACGTCCATTGGACCGAGCCGGCGGGTCGATTTATGTTTTAATGCGGCGACCTTGCCAAGATATGCATGAGCAATGAAACTTCCTGTAAATTCGGCCACCCAGAACACTCCTTTTTCGTAGCCCAAAAATTTCATGTTAACCAGGGCCTTGAAAACTCTTTAATTAGAAAAAACATAAATGAATGGCTCTAACTGTTTACAACAACTTTTGGGATTACCCAAGAGATTCAAAAAATTGAATGTGCTTCTGAACCAAGTACAGACTATACACTCGCATTTAAATGCATTGTTTATACCACTGAAAAACAACCTGGTTTAAAAGTGTCTCGTATTGGGACCTCAAGTTAACACATACCTTGCCACATCAATAAGCTAAAATGCCCTTGACCTAATGACAAAGATAGCAGAGAAAAACAATGACAATAATGGCATCGCAGGCCACGAGGCTTAAAAAAAAAAAAAACCAGTTTTCAATGGAAGGATTGTTTTAAAGCACTGAAAAAAAGCTCTTTGTATAGTCATTAAAATCTCGATTTTCATCTCAAGAGACCACTCTGCCCTGCACATCTGCCGCACCGATTCTCATCGGTAACTAATTGATTTTGTCTAAACTATGAGTGTGGCATTTCAGGGGTGTGTCGGACTACGATCTGCCTTCGATTTGGGCATTGTGGATTTCCAACGGTAATTGGTGAACTGCTACGTGCAATTTACTATGGCAGTCTCGGCCCCAGTGACATTAAAAAATCATCTCTTTAACCGTTGTTCAAAGATCTTAGTAATTATCATGATAATTAAGAAAAACTATTGACTTTCAAAATCCGTCGGGTTAGGTGGGATTACCCCTCTGCAAAATAGTTAATTTCCAAACATTCTTTAATTTAAATATTCGTGACCAGCGCTAGTCTTTAGTCAAGTCTGTTTGTAACCGTTCGATATGCGTAAGAGCGCCCTCCAACCGTTAAGGTCTTTGGAAACAGACTAGCACCTGAAGTTGATGCCGCTTTGAACTTGCTAGTTGCGGGTTAGGATGGCATGTCCAAAATACCCCCCTGGTCATTTGTTTGGGAATTTTAAGGTACATCAGTGCATCAAGTTCGTACTCTGCAAGGTTAATGCCTGCAAAATAATGCAATACCTGCCAATGTGATTATTAGCTCAATCAGGTATGCGCTCGACTCCAGTGTAATGGCTTCGTTCATTATGCGTATAGGCCTTGCTGCGAGTCCTGTGAGATTCGCTATATTGTAATTATTTTCCTTGACAAGAAATAAACCGCTTGGTTGTCTCGATTTACCCATGCGCATAGTGGGATCTGGTCCGCTTGCGATGGTTATATCGATGTATTTTGCTGATAAGGGAAGCGCTGATCCCGATCTGCTGCATCCCTTGTAATGATCGAAATGTTTATGGTATGGTTGGGCCACAACAGTGATCAGCGGCCATTGTGAAAGAAGCGCTTAGAGGCCAATACATACGGCGGCTATATAAATCTCTGCTATATTATTATTATTATTATTAGTATAATGTGTAAGTACTGTGACCTTCTTTCCATTGTATTTCAGCCAGTAAACCTCGGCTCCCTGTGTCAGTAAGTTGATTAAGCAAGCGTCAATGGGAATCTTGAACCTACCCTCCTCAATCCTTCGCTTGTAATCACTTTTGGTCTTGACACACACAAGATTCACCTCTCACCCTCTCATGTGAATGAGAGTGATCTTTGGTGTCGGATGTTCAAGACCACAAGTGAATACGAGCGAAGGCGTGAGGAGGGTAGGTTCAAAGATTCCCATTGTCTCTTGCATAAGAATTGCATTGACAATAACTATGAAATTTCATTTCACTACACCACCGAATTTCCCCCCGCCTTTCCACAACTTCTGACCGCAGCATGAAGTGTTCCTTTAAACCCCATAATACAAAAGTGTTAGATAGTAGCTATATGTACATCAATATCCTTAGATTGTAATCTGAAAGGGTGGTTCTTATACCTTAACAATCTGGTGATTGGTTTGATCAACAATTTCCCCTCTATCATTGCAACATGATCACAATGTTGCGAGGAATTGTGTGAGGAATTCCCACAAACCCGGGGATTAAAAACAATGCGTATCGTCTGCCACAAGCTATTGGCATGTGCTCCGGTATAATTTTAAAGGCCTTGTTTACGTTTTCCCATAGGGACGATCCCAATTGACAGGCACATTACAGACTTTTTTCGATGACGAAGTAGAATGGATACTGTCATTAAGCGGTGCATCCCTTGAAGACTAACAGTAAAAAGCACAGCATGTCAATTTTTGTTTTGCTCATCATTATCATCCTTCATGATGTTGCATCAGAAGCGCTGCAAAAGTTCCCTTTCATCATCATCCCCGTTGCTATCATTTACATCTTTGGCATCTTGCAATTTTCATCATCTATTTCCCTTGTTGAACATTTGCTAATTGCAGTTTTGTCATTGTCATCATCTACATACTTGGTGTCATTTTCATCATCTAAATTAGAGATTACCCGATCCAGGGTTTCCTGTGCCGATCCGATGGCCGATTTTTTTTGTGGTAACGGCCGACTACCTATCTATCCGTCCGACGATTTTGCCCTTCATATCATTAAAGATGCGCACCGCCGAGTTTCAAATTTCTTAACTTAGGAATTGGAGACAATGATTATAATCAACAAATCTGTGCAGATCCACATTCGCTTTATTTTCCGATTATGAAAGTTCGGAGGAAAGGTTACCTTTTTGAGCAACTCTTGTCTCCTGTTCTACTTAACTGGAAAAATACCCATTATAGTTCGTCCCTTTCATTCATTCCGTACATCGGCTGAGAATCTGCAGCCTCTGACTTTTACCGATCGATTTTTGGGCCGATTTGCAGAATTGGCCCCCAACCCGAAAACCGATAAAATATCGGTTATCTCTATCTAAATACTTGTTTACCATCATCTCTCCTTAAGTTGTATTACTGCAATCATCTGCTTTTGTCTTCCTTTCTCAATCTTTGTCAATTTCATCATCTACACTCGTTATGTCAATATCATCTGCATTCCAGTTATGTCATCGTATTCTTGCCATTTTCCACTATATTATTCTTTTGTCACTCTTGTCATCTATATTCTTGTCATTGTCATTTTCATTGTCAATGTGGTCAACATCTGCATTCTTGTCATTGTCATCCTCTGCATTCCTGTTACCATTGTCAATAGTTTGCATTCTTTTCTAATTTTAACATCTTTAATAAATGCTTATCACTCTCACATCATTTCCTACTGCCATTTTCATCATCTTTCCTCTTTTGATATCATTCAATCACCTACATCTTCGTTAACTTCCTATCTTTATCTCATCTACATTCTTGTTGACATATCATCTGCTTTCTTATTGTTTGTCACTTTTATCATCTACCTTCCTACGGTCAATGTCATTATCTATATCCTTGCCATTGTTCTTATCAGCATCTACATTGTTGTTGTCATTAACCTTCTTTGTCATCATCTAGGTCATCACTATCACTCACAATCACAATATCACGGACAATTACTTAACAGAATGCATCAACATCACCATTCTTGTCATCACTGATGTCATGTTTTCACTTGTTATCACATTGTTCTCATACTCCATACCACAAGTACCCCCATTTTACACACCCCACTTCAGACACTTGTTTCTGTTCCAAACTTTCTGCTGTGAATTTCACATGCAACATCATACCATGACCAAATTATGCCCTCAGTTGTTTGCATTAACTGCAACACTATCCATATGCCAACGGCTATTGGATCACTCTGTCACTCTGCTTTGACAGGAAGTAACCGTTCTCGTCTTTCACTTTTGGGAGGTTTTTTTTTTTCCGTCTTGAATAACAGTGACACCCATTTCATCCACATAGCATGGTCTGCTTGCTATTGATCAATGGGTTTCAAACAGAATGTAACCTCAACTAGTCTACTGCCTCAACTCCAACTAGTCTACTGCTCAAAGGTTTCCCATACATAACTGGGTTCTGTAGTTAAACCCTGAAAATATTTCTCAGTCAATATTATGGAAACTTAAGACATGGACATAGGGAACTTTAAACATCAAACCTTACTTTTTCTCCAATTCTTATATCCATTTGGTTTTATTAACCTAGGATTCTGATACATACACAAAAATACCACCAATAACGCACAGGCATATTGCCAGTTAGCACTAAACATTCATTCATTTGCTTTTTTTGCCTTTGTTAGTTTGTTTTTCCCTTGATATTCTAATAATTTTTGTAATGAAGGCTTGAATAGGCCATTTACCAATCTCTGCATTTCGCATTCTGTTTTAATTTTTAACTTGGTTAGACTGCTCGAAAGAACTAGAACTCGGTCAAGCAGTTCCACTCCTGGAGGAACTTTGTTCATTCCTACATGGAAACAGAGAATGCTGAGCATTTATAGACATTGATTATAAACAACTGTATCAACAAAGCAGCAAAGAGAAGTTTAATTTTGTTTTAGGGTCAGGAATGGTGCCATGTGGTGAGTTATCTCTTTCAATCCTTGGTAAATTTTGTATAAGTCATAACAATAAGCCAGTGCATTTTGAGATGGCTTCCCAAAATTTCAGAAGCCATTTCAAAAACCACTGATTAGACTAGGCTTGTTTGGACTCATTTGAATGCCATTTATTGGGGATAGTGAAAAATATGCTGCAACCAACCCAGAGATGTAACAGAGGAGTTATCCCATTTCCTGCAAATCCAAAATTTGAACACGACGGAGGTCAAAGTGTAGTGTATCATCTGGTTGGAGTTCTGCAGAACTTATTTTAAAAGGTAAAAGGTACAGAACCCCATTCTCCAAAATAAATTGGTACTAAAATTGTTTTTTGATGCAGTTCGACCTTTATCATTAACAATTGGGATTTTTTTTTATTTTTTGCCAAAATCCTGATTCCGGAAAAGTTCCATCTCTGCAGACCAAATCACAACCTTAGCCCAGGACTCTAGCAATTGGAGGAAGCTTGAGTTGCTGCTCTGCATACAATCAACAACTTAGCCCAGGACTCTCCAATTGGAGGAAGCTTGAGTTGCTTTGCTCGGCAGACCCAAATCACAACTTAGCCCAGGACTCTAGCAATTGGAGGAAGCTTGAGTTGCTTGCTCTGGCAGACCAAATCACAACCTTAGAGCCCAGGACTGTAGCAATTGGAGGAAGCTTGAGTTGCTTGCTCGTGGCAGCCAATCACAACCTTAGCCCAGGACTCCTAGCATTGGAGGAAGCTGAGTTGCTTGCTCTGGCAGACCAAACCAAACCTTAGCCCAGGACTCTAGCAATTGGAGGAAGCTTGAATTTTTTCTTTGCTCTGCAGACAAATCACAACCTTACCCATGACAGCAATTGGAGGAAGCTTTGACGACTTGCTTGCTTGCTCTACAGCTGGAGGACGACATGCTTTTTAAATGCTGATTCTGAACACAGTCATGAAAATACATAATTTTAACGTTCTTGAAAAATTGAAAAAAAAATATCTACCTTTGAGCATCAATAGTCACCTGTATAACCTGAGGGTTATGGTCCGAAAACAGAAACGATGCTCTCCTCTTTCAATATAGTGCAACTTTTATTACAAATTTTCAGTTATTGGTAAAAACACTGATAACGGATTCCTACCTCTTCCTTATGACCTCATAGGTTCAACCGGTGGCCGAACAAAGTCCACGGAAGGGAGATTGGTCACTTGTTGATGGCCAGACCAATGTGTAACAACAAAAGGTTAATGCACAATGATTAAAAGTTAATGACAATGCAATGTACGAAAATTACAAACACACAGTTTTGAAGTACTAAATGGCCTAACTTTGTGGTGAACAAAAATAGTAGTCAACAAATTTAACCGTCTACAAAATACTCAATTCGGAGCTATGTGAATATTAAACATGAGGAATCCATTCCCTTGTTTTTCCAGGGAAATAACTCAATTTTCACAATACTATGCTAAATATATACACTTATTTCCCTGAAAGTATACTCTTTAAAGATCCCTGTCTATATTTGACTAATTTTGAGTAAAGTAGGTTAAAATGCCGAAGATTGCGTTCCCACTCTGCAGACTCCTAAGTATAACTAGACCACCAAAACCAACTACCAAAAAGCTGACGGGTGCAAGGAAACGGCTATAATTTCTCTCATGTTATGTTGTTTCCCTCCTAACTTATTCCATAGTTTAATTCATGGTACGTACTGAACGTTTAAATGTTAGAATTCAAAAACAAGCAAAATCCTTGACAATTCTGGTTTAGAATCCATTAGAATCAATCCAACAGAGATCCCAATCTTCGCTTTTTTTAATCCCATTTTCTTAAATGTTATTTTTTCATATAAGATTTTGTAGTGGCAGATACCATTTCTTCTTTCTGGGCACAATTCATCATTTTATTCAGAGCTTAAAAAGTCGGGATTAGATACTACCTTGCAAACTGGAATAAGACTTGCAATGCAAATATTTTGTATAGGAGCAATGCCGGGGGAACCAGAGCAACATCGACACAGACTAGCTACCTTCTTTAAAGTTTTTTAAAGCTATTTTTTTTATTTACATATTAGGTTCAAGATTTTGTAAAAAATCAGATTTCCAGATGCTGATTAGATTATACTAAATGATAAACAATTACATCGCGGTCCCCGGACCACGATTGTCATCTGCCGTCATCAGTTTGTTGAAATGGGGTCAAAGGTGCCATGAGGCCACCAAGGTCACGAGGTCACTCCAACTGTCCCCCACACCCCTTCCCCTCCTTTCCAACCAATTACATCATCATGCCCTTACGGAACCTTCATAGCGTCATCATTTTGTGATAATTTCTATCACACACAGATATTTGCTAACTTTTTTTCAGCTGTGAAGCAGCTCCATAAATCTCCTGTAACTGTCCGTGTGCGCGTGTGTACATGTGTTCTTCGTTCGGGTCCATCTTGCATATTTTAAACACAAATATTTTTAAGAGATGCAGACCAAATAAAAAAACTTTAGCACAACTCACCCATTCTGTTCCGGGTTTTGTACCAACAAAGTTTAAAAACCCCTACATGAAATTTCACAAATTTTATTATTTTACTTTAAATCAGTTCAAATGTTAAAATCGCAACTAATATTCCACCCAAATTAACCTGAAGCAGATGGTAACATTTGCAGTTTCCCAAGCAAGCAAGCTTTTTTAAAATAAATAGTCTGATCAGAGGGTGTTTTGGGAATTTTAAGATTTTTGGTGGGCGATTTTTCTTCATACTACAGCTTTCTAACATCAATTAATGCTTACATCGTAATATCCCCTTGGAAAATGTTGTGTGTGTGCCATTGTTAAAAGTTCAATGGATTCGGGGGCGTGAGCAAACATCAAAGTCTGTGTCGGTGAATCAGTGATTTCACTTTTTGTAACGTGAGAGATACAATATTTGAATTCACTCTTCATGGGTTTCAGCTCTAGAATACGGAGCTTTCTACACAAAGTATCAGATCCGGATTCAAAAATCCTGACTATGTTTGATTCGCATTTGATTGTCTACAAAAAGCATATTTCACACTGAGTGCAGCAACATTTAAAAACAGATGAATCGTGCAGGTATACAACATGTGACGGAAGTATGATTTAAGCATTGTATTGCGAGATGCAGTAGAAGGCAATATGCAAATGAGCTCATTAATATGTATGAATAATGATGACACAGTGCATGGTATTACTTGCATGCACCACTACCCACATACCAAGTTTTGTCAAATTTGGACATTGGGATCTGGTAGAAGTTCACCTTTGTAGTAATGAACCAATCAAAGGAAATATGCAAATAAGCTCATTATTATGCACAAATACCGATGACACAGTACATGGGTATTTCTTGCATCAACCACTATCCACATACCAAGTTTCATCAAATTCTGATATTGGGATCTGTGGTGCAAGTGCCATCTAGATCAGGTCAGGGGTCTGGCGTTTACAGGCAGAGACAGACGCCACCAACAGATTTCGACAGATCTTGCTATGACAAAATCCCCCTTCTGCTAAAGCCCATTTAAAAACATTTTGTTTTTAGTTTTCCATTTTCACCAAATTTGCTTCATTTTGCCTTGCAATAATGTGAAGTTCATTATGAAGAGAGTAAGAGGTACAGCTTAAACCACCAAATGAATTTCATTTGCATTTTCCTCGCATGCACCTCATTGACTAAATCTTTCATGTGAGAACATTTGCCTCCGTCAAAACCAGTTAAGCAATCCTTTTGTCATCACCAGGAGCCTTTTAGTAGACTATTAAATATGATTGGTTTCATACATCACTTACACCACTTAGTGTCAAACAAACAAGCCATTTCAAGTGTGAAATCATCTCTCTCACACACCTATGATGCATTTGATAAGCTAATTAAATTTATTGAAACACTGAACCGCCTGGGGTTTTGGAGGCACTTACACAAGTTTGAGGCTGCTTTTATAGGTGTTACAAATGATCAATGCTGAGCCTAATATTTATTACTTAGAAAATAAAGGTATGATTTTGGAACTGATGCTCTCTTTACAATGAATTGAAACTGAGTGATACCGTTATTTTAAGTGGAAGACTCGGCCTCCAGCCTCGTTCTTCCACACAAAAATAATGCCGTTGCCGGTTTCAATTCGCCATAAAGAGAGTACCGGTTCCCAAAATCATACCTCTATTCTCATTCTTAACTTTATAATTTAAGGTCATCTTTAACCCAATTTTGCAATCCTTATGGTTTAAATACCACAAGAAAGGACTGCCAGCACCCAGGGAGAAAAATCAAACAACCCGTTGAACGCAACAAACATATACAATGAGACGCAATGTTGGCAGGCATGTGCGAATGCAGCGAAACACAGTATGACGTGAGCGCTTCAACCTCCAAATAACATCAATACGCAGCGCGTACTACCTGGGTTCAATTGTCGGATTGAACCCAGGCATCAGCCAATGAAATTGCTTACATTTTCACAGCTGTTTAAGAATTTTATTTAATCACAAACATCATATGCAAATGCATAACTTTTTTTGAGATATTAATGAGAGCCAATGAAATTGCTTACATTTTCACAGCTGTTTAAGAATTTTATTAAATCACAAACATCATATGCAAATGCATAATGAGAGTATTTTTGCATATAAAAATATGCAAATCTACAATGTTTATTCAGTAATTTTTTTTATATTTGATGTAGAGACGGTCACATTAAATGGGTCACCAAAATTGGTCAATCCAAAGTTTATTTGATAAAATCATTTTGATGGAGTATTATTTATGTGTGAAACACACACATAAAAAACCCTGTAAGATATGGTGTCTAAAGAGCTGAACAAAAGGGGAAAGTAGGCTATTGGAGTAAGGTAAAAGATCTGCCCCTGGGAAACAACTCCACTTTTGATAAAATCCTCACATTGCTTTCTTCAAATTTTAAATAGATATGGATAAATGGGTAAATCTTTATCAATAAAAAAGAAAAACTCTGTGTTCTGCATGTCCTTGGGAAAATCATCTCTAACAATCCCGATCAATTATCAAAACCTGCTTAAACACACATTTTGATATTTCAAAGCAAAATGCATAGATACTGACAGAGACAGCTAGAAGGCATTTAAGATTTTATTGCATCTTATTCAAACATCTCACTTCCTTTAAAATACAATGTAAAAATCATAAAGCTAATATTATTACTGTACAAATTTATTCCCACATAACAGTCAATATCAGTGAAAGTGGTTCATAGTGGCTTTGCACTATTTTGTGAAATAAAATATAGTTGATAAAATTTATGTTCTTTTCCCCTGGCTAGGCCATGAATGAGGAATATTTTGTTAAGTGTATTTCTTCTTTGTGTATGTATTATATTAAAGGTTGACTCAGAGATTTTGAAATATAATTTTTTGTGTGTTTTATTTAAAAATAGTCAACTGTAACTAAAGATAGTCACCTAATATGTTTAATTCCAAAGTTTGAAATGAAATGGATTTTTTGTTTTTATGTAGTAAACATGTATGTGTAGTACCATAGGATACTGTGTATACCAATTTTATTACACAAAGTTGTGATTTTCTATATGAAGGACATCGACTGAATCTTGGCTATTTCATATAGTGAATAGTATGTGGACAAGCATTATATGTACATGCAAAAAAAAATGTTAGAAAATTAAGTGCACCATCCTCAAGAAATCTCTCAGTCAGCCTTTAATTTTAAAGGTTTCCTGTTGGTAAGGTTCCTGATGGTTAGGTTTTGTGTGTGGAGGGGGGTGTGGGTGTGTGTGTGCATGCATGCATGCGTGCGTGTGTGGGGGTGTGTGTGTGTGTGTGTGTGCGTGCGTGTGACATGCATGATGGATGTATGTTAATTTTTGGCTGTTAATTTTTGTTTTGAAATAATCTCAGCCATTTGCGTTACCAATTTACTGTATTATAATGCAGGTTATTGACTTTTCTGAAAATGTGGTAAATTGAATAGAAATGGAGTCAAGCAGTAAGTTATGGATTATGGTTCTGCACAAAATTGTTAGTTCAAAGCTTGCCCAACAACTTTTGTGGACTTTTCGAATAAATGATTAACACACGGGCAAGGTTAATTGAACACACTATAGAAGCTCAAGATTCATTTGTGAACTGAAGGATAGAGATTTTGTGATTTTGCCATGACTAATTACTCAATCTGCATTTGGGGAGGTGATAATACATTATCTTTTCAAACCTTTGTAGCAATATAACAAAGGCTGCATACTCTCAGATGGGAGGACGAGGCATACCAGGCCATTGTTCAATATCTCTAACCTCCATGTTTGCTGAAGATATGTGTATCCATGAGTCACTGGTATTGGGGAAAAGAAATGGAGTCAAGAAATGGAAAAACTTTATTAGGCGAACCAAATTGTTATTCGATTTCAGTAATTTCTTACTAATTTTACCACTAGGTTGTTCTCCCCCCCCCCCCCCC
The DNA here is from genome assembly GCA_023653785.1 of Ophioderma brevispina. Lineage (NCBI taxonomy): Eukaryota > Metazoa > Echinodermata > Ophiuroidea > Amphilepidida > Ophiodermatidae > Ophioderma > Ophioderma brevispina. The sequence goes on along the minus strand of JAMKCH010074221.1, from coordinate 12,955 downwards.
CCCCGGTTTTTTGTATTTGTGATTTGTGATTACCGAAAAAGCCTTAGTTACAGTTTATTATCATTATTCAATGTCAAAGTTTGAAATGAAATGGATTTTTTGTTTTTATGTAGTAAACATGTATGTGTAGTACCATAGGATACTGTGTATACCAATTTTATTACACAAAGTTGTGATTTTCTATATGAAGGACATCGACTGAATCTTGGCTATTTCATATAGTGAATAGTATGTGGACAAGCATTATATGTACATGCAAAAAAAAATGTTAGAAAATTAAGTGCACCATCCTCAAGAAATCTCTCAGTCAGCCTTTAATTTTAAAGGTTTCCTGTTGGTAAGGTTTCCTGATGGTTAGGTTTTGTGTGTGGAGGGGGGTGTGGGTGTGTGTGTGCATGCATGCATGCGTGCGTGTGTGGGGGTGTGTGTGTGTGTGTGTGTGCGTGCGTGTGACATGCATGATGGATGTATGTTAATTTTTGGCTGTTAATTTTTGTTTTGAAATAATCTCAGCCATTTGCGTTACCAATTTACTGTATTATAATGCAGGTTATTGACTTTTCTGAAAATGTGGTAAATTGAATAGAAATGGAGTCAAGCAGTAAGTTATGGATTCTGGTTCTGCACAAAATTGTTAGGTCAAAGCTTGCCAAACAACTTTTGTGGCCTTTTCGAATAAATGATTAAACACACGGGCAAGGTTAATTGAACACACACTATAGAAGCTCAAGATTCATTTGTGAATGAGGATAGAGATTTGTGCTTTATGCCATGACTAAATTACTCAATCTGCATTTGGGGAGGTGATAATACCTTAATCTTTTCAACTTTGTAGCAATATAACAAAGGCTGCATACTCTCAGATGGGAGGAATATGCATACCAGGTCCATTGTTGAATATCTCTAACTCCATTGTTTGCTGAAGTATATGTGTATCCATGAGTCACTGGTATTGGGGAAAAGAAATTGAGTTGACATATTAATTTTCAAGAAATGGAAAACTTTTATTAGGCGAACCAAATTGTTATTCGATTTCAGTAATTTCTTACTAATTTTACACTAGGTTTTGTCCTCCCCCCCCCCGGTGTGATTACGAAAAATCCTTTTAGTTACAGTTTATTATCAATTATTCAATGTCAACTATTGAAGAAAATAGTTTTCAGTGAGTTTCCTGAAAATGATAAATCTAGATAAATCAGGAATATAGTAGTATTCCACTCCCATCCCATAACCCTCAATGCATATCACTTTGCTCTAATAGTAAATACAAAAGACTAAACCTTATGGAGTTGCTACTTTACACTATAAATGTTGAATTCACCCCTTTTCTCCCACTGAACAAAAGCTTCAATTATAAACCTCCCTATAATAACATCCAAGGCATCCGATTCTCTTGGGGAGTTTACTTGACATTTGGAGATGAGATATAGGCAAGTTTTTACATTTCCATGGCATATCCAGTGTGCAAGTGTCAAGGAGAGCTGCCCTAGTCTACAGTATGTCTTGAAAATCACTGGCCTGTGAGAAGTTTGTTACGGTAACAAAAATAGCAGAGAACTGCATCATGCACCATTTAATGCATGGGAAAATTTCAATTTCCTTGGGGAATTATGTCAAAGAGAACTATCCTACAGAGTTTTTGAAATAAATGGTCTGTGAAATTTTGGTGAGATAATTAATATCACAGGTATATCACTGCTGCCTTATGCAATTAATTCTGTGCAGTGCAACCCCCCCCACTGCCACTGATTCTGTGAAGTGATATTTTGTTGCTAGTAATATTTTATCCTGGCAGTTTATCCTATGGAATGAATACAGGTACAAGCCTGAAACTCAAAAAACAACAGGGACTATGCACTATACATGACGTATAAAAAACACAACAAAACTCCCCAATTTTTTGGTAATTGTGTTAAATTACATCAAAATAATTAATGCCATCGTAAAGCCACATATTACCTCTATCCAACGATAGGTAATTTGTTCATGTGCGGTCATGGATAACCGAGTAATCATTGTTTTTACAAAATGGGACAAAGTGAGCTTGGGACCAAGTTTCAAGTAATGCTAACACAAATCCTATTCAATTTTCCCTCTCTTCTCACTTCAGTCATGCAAGTGATTGCAACTTGGTCCCAAGCTGACTTTGTCCCATTGTGCAAAAACAATGCTTAATCGGTTATCCATGACCACACATGAATGAATTACCTATTATTGGAAAGAGGGGATTTGTGGCTTTAAAGGCTCAGTCACACAGCCGAGTTTTTGCTAAAAAACCACTTCCAGACTGCTCCAGACTGGTGCCGATTGGCCAATTTTCTAAAATCGTGAGCAGTTTTTCTTTTCATGTGTAGTTCTGGCAAGGTCTGGGCCTGTTCTGTGCAGTCGTCTGTAGTCTTACCCATTATTTGCTAGAAAACCGCTTCCAGACTGCTCAAGACTGGTGCCGATTGGCCATTTTTCGAAAATCATGAGTAATTCTCCTTTTTCAGGTGTAGTTTTGGCCAAGTCTGGGACTGTCCTGTACAGTCTTCTGCAGTCTTGTGTGGTCGGGAGCACGTGGCAAATTTGAAAAAACCTGCGACGATTTTTTCTTGCAGCTTAAAAAAATTGTGGCGGGTTTTGGAATCGGAAAGGTCGGCTTGAACACATGAGCGGTTTGGAAGCGGTAGCCGATGAGTTGGTGCGTATCATGAGTGGTTGTGTGCAGTTGGAAAGTGGTCGGCAATGAGTCTGCTCCAAGCAGGAGAGAAAATGCAAGCCAACTGGACATGTTGAATAGGCGACTAAACTCGGCGACTACAGAAGATAAGTCGCCGACTTGCAGTCTTGACAGCAACTTGTGCTGTCGTGTTAAGGTCTGCGACTGATTGAGAACTGAACAAGTGACGTACTTGATCGCCTACTGCTCGGCGATTGAGCATCTCTTGTCTTGTAATTTGAACAAGACTGCAGCCGATTTGGAAAGAAATGTGGTCTTGTGTAGTTGGGAAGAGGTTGGGTCGCGTCGTGGGTTGTCTTCATGTGACGGGACCTTTCTTGGCGTCAACAACTCTGCGACCAATCGACAAACAGTCTTGACAGCGACATGTCACACCTTGTGCCGTCGTTTCAAGGTCGGCGACTAATCGGGGACTGAACAAGTGGCGTCGCCAATCAAACATGCTGGATCTTGTTGATTCCATGATGCCGTCGCCTACTGCTCAGCGTTTCAGCATCCCTTGTCTCATTGACGACGGGGATACTCGCAGACCAATCATCCCTGGTCGGGATAAAAATTGTAAATTTTGCAAGTTTGAGTAAGACTGTAGCCGACTTTGAAAAAAATGCAGTCTTGTGTAGTCGGGAAGTGGTTGGGTCGGGAGCTGTCTTCTGTGTGACTATACCTTAAGATGGCACTAGTTAATTTTGGTATAATTTTACACAATTACCACAAAAATTGGGAAGATTTTTTGTTGTGTTTTTATTTGATACACACTGTAGTGAGATGAAACTTTCCTTTAAAATCAAGAGTCCTTGACAGAAAATTGTGCAAAATTTTCAGGTAGAAAGAAAGGCCAATATATTTGTGTGACAGTAAAAGTGGATCTTGGCTGCCTTTAAAGCATAGCCCAAAATTTCAAAATACACCCAGAAATTGTCAGCTCAGTTTATTAACTGTCAAAAGAGAGACTTGAAACAATCCCTTAAGTACGGCAATCTATGAATTCTTTAGAAATATTTCTTTTAGTTTACAAGTGCAGAAGAGTTATAAAACCAAAAGAATTCCAGAGATCTTAAAAATATGTATACAAATTGATGTTCTGCATGCATACGCTCTAAGAAATAAAAGATTCAATATAGATCCCTTTTTATCCTCTTTACAGAACCTTTCCAAAATGGTGCTATAAAGAACAAAGAATTTGGAAAGCTCGGAAGAAGAACTTTTTGTTTCTTTGAAGAACCATTTTCAGCTTTAAAAAATATTTACAATTTTGATATTTTTGTCCTTTTGTAGCCCAAGTTGTGCTTTAATTTCACTGATTTTTGCTGAAGTGCGTTGTCCCACACGATCTATGTGAGCTTTGGCACCCATACAGTGTAAATTCCAATCAGAGAGCATCGTGGGATCAAAGAAGAGGCAACTTTTTCCTCTTGATGAACCGCTGATGTTCCCCCTGGTATTCATTTTTTTTTTTTTTTTTTTTTTTTTTTTTTTTTTTTTAAAAAAAAAATGGCACCGGTTATTTTTTCCGACAAAATAAATGGTGCATCAGATCAAATGCACCACTTCACTCCGCTGAAAGACATGTATCATTATCTATTCTTGGTGCGATGTGTGGAGAATTATTTCTGGCATATGGGTTCATGCTTCCAGTTTTTATGGCCATTCCACGGCTTTTTCATTTCATTTAATCACGGAACATCAATTATGAGTTGTAAAGCCACAAACGTCATGAACATTGGCTTTTAAAAAAATCATTCAGCATCATTAATGATTGGACAGTATTTTCTCGCAAGGGAGAAGTAGAACAAGTTTGTTTTCTCTCTTTCTTTCATATTCCCCACACTATTGAACCGCTTACTAATATTGGCCGTTGCCTTTCAAGAAATTTACCCTTTGTTTTTCGCAGACAACTCAGAAACTACTCCATTTCCACTTTTTTCCCCCAAATTTCATAATTATGCACTTTTATTACCGTATTCGCATTATTCAAATCAGCATGAAATGCTTCAATTGAGTACAACAAGCCTAGTCTCAGGTTAACAGTTTTGAGATGGACTCCTGGATGACCTGGCAGCTCCGCAGGCATTTGGGAAGCCATCTTCAAAACCACTTACTTATAATTGTTTAACCATACAGAATCTCTACCCAGGTTTAAATGGTTACACCACATCAATTTCTTTTCCAGGATCTTATTTTGGTATTCAACCGTGTTGCATGTGATTTCATCAGAAATGAACAACCCTGCACTGCGGTCTGTTTCCTATTTTTCTGGCAATAGCGATCTAGATTTTTAGGATTAACTGTGTTGCACTGTGGATGCCAGAAATGAACACTCTGCACTGCACGTCTGTGGTCTATTTTTATCTGCAATAGCAGCTAGATTTTATGGATTCAACCGTGTTGCACGTGATTCATCAGAAATGAACAACTCTACACCTGCACATCTGTGTCTATTTTATTTATCTGGCAATATTTTGGGATTCAACCGTGTTGCACTGTGATTCATCAGAATTAAACTCTGCACCTGCACGTCTGGGTCCTATTTATCTGGCAATGCAGCTATATTTTAGGATTGCCCACGTGTTGCCTGTGATTCATCAGAAATGAACAACTCTGCACCTGGCACGTCTGTGTCTATTTTATCTGGCAATAGCACTAGATCTCACTCCGTAATATCAACAGATTTTTTTTTGTATACCAAATGCCGTCTACAATTCAATTGCAAAAGGATTGGCACATTTTAAATCAGAAAGTCTTTTTGTTTAAATCTTTGTACATACAATTTTAAAATAATGCAATCACCAACTGAATATATAATGAAATGCTGTGTTCTGACATATGTTTTGTACGTAGCACAATGTACATTTTTTTTACTTTTTGACTAGAAATTCACAAAACTGGCATTTACATTGATTTGACATCTATAATTTGAAATTATGAATGGCAAGATACACTTGTATTGTATTATGTCTAAATTGTTTTTCATGTCATTGAATTCCTTTCCTTTAAGCATGGCGTTCAGCCATGCAACCCTAAAAAATCTTTATAGGTGTGGTGTGTCAATTCAATTGCTCTCAGCTCTTGTCTTTTCATACGCCCTTTAATTAGAAAATACAGCAAGTAAACTTGCGTCATCCCCCTGACATATGGCCTCTGAAACATGACCTCAAATGGTACTGTGACCTTGACATCCTCCACATATGAAGGCACCCCTATTGCACCTAACCCCAATTCCGGTTTAAATCGTACTTCTCTTTTTTTTGAAGACCTGGAAACCCAAAACCTAACCAAACTGAACACGCAACATCCTACATATCAAAACCTAACCAAAATGGAACACACACATAACACCTATACACTGCAAATTCCCTACTGCTTTTCAAGCCAGGGGGATCAAATAGGTCAAAGGCTTATTCCAGACTCAATATATGGTGACCAAGCAATACCACCACGATTTTGAATAAGTTGTCAAGGCATTGAAGGAGTTATTTGTTTGATATCCTTATCATACTGATTGAGATCATCTTTCACATATGCAATAAAAAGTATTTCCCTGTGAATCACACTAACTAACCTGTGCACTGCTATTCAATACCAATACAATCCAAGGCGACTTCATTAACTATTCAGCAAGGTGAAAGATCTATTACGTAACCAATACATCCTTCCCACACACAATATTCAATCTCTCTCTTGCTATACAACAAACCACCCAATACTGATAAAAAGCTCCACATGGTTTTCATATTCCATGTAAACTATAACATGTCAGCCCTCTTTCGGTACACCAATTTTAATTGGATCATCAATCTTGCCTTTGAAAACCCTTGGTGTTACTTACTTTCCGTGCCAGATTTGATATTAAATCTATCTAATTGACACTATGTAGGTAAAGAGTCATCTAGACCTGAACGCATGATACTAGTGTATAACCGAAAATAATATACACAAGGTTTTCAAATAATGATACATATAGTTAAGTCAAATCTCAATTCCGTGACTAATCTCTGGCAAGTAAGGTTTTGACGATGATTTGACTTCAACGGACATTTTAGAAGGTTTTTAGCCCGCATGTCCCTCTGGAAAAATGTCCGGCAATTTCCAACAGGGGAGGGGGGTAACGTTTTCCTACAGGGGTAAATTTTAAATAATGTGTCCAAATTACGTTTAGTATAGCTCAAATTGTTCGTGTGGTAAAGGAGTAAAAAAGTTATTGGTGACCTCTCTGTCAAATCATCGTTTATGGAGATATACAACAAAATGGCGAAAGGTCAACATTTATTCATGGCAAAGGTGAAGGTCTCACACTGTTTTTGATTGAGTTTTCAAAGTATCTTTAAAATTTTAAATTACATTGTTTAAATATGTTGGGTCTATTTGCCCACTTGGCATCTTCTCGTGTTACAGGGGAGGGTGCACTTTCCCCACACACTTCAATACGGGACAAAATTCCAGATACTACAAGTGTAAGGTATAGAGAAGTAGGGGGCACTCCCTCATTGTTAATTCAATTTAATTTTATCATTTTTTAACGATACTTTTAAACTCAATCAAACCAGTAATAATACTCTGACCTTGCGAATAAACTTGAAACTTTAATCTATTTTGCTGTATATCTCCAAAACGATGCATTTTACAGACAGGTCACATAGACTTTTTTACTCCGTTGTTACAATACGACAATTTGGGAGCTATACTAAACTTAGTATTTGCCCATTAATTTACCCTTTTCCCCCGTAGAAACTTTACCGGCCCCTCCTGTGGAAATTGCCGACATTTTCCAGAGGGACACGTGGGCTAAAAACCTTCTAAAATGTCCTATAAAGTTAAATCAATTGTCAAACCTTCTTGCCACAAGATTAGTCACGGAATGGAGGAATTTTGACTTCTAATAGTCCAATAAGTTGTATTTAACCCCAGAGGTGCTACCACCTTTCTTATAGTACCTCTGACTGGCTTATTACATGATACACAGATATAACCCTGAGTCACCAATCAGATTGGGTCTTCTATAGTGGTGACACACTTTTTCAAGCTATTCTTATAACGTGTCTCTGATTGGTCAAATACGATCAAATCACGGCGGCCATTGTTTGACCGCCACTACCACCGTACCCTATACCCCTTTTTCTCTCCTCTTGAGTATACAGGCAAAATACGGACAAATCAATTAACATACGCAAGAGTTCCATTTTAAGGGGCACTACCCACCCTCAGTCTCAACCCACCTTATTGGCATCATCAAACCTGAGCTTTTGGTGACTTGATAAACTTTGTGTTTTCCACATTCTCTGCAAAATGGTTGAACTGATTTCTTTTCTAATATGTTGCTACAAGCTAAAGAGAAAATACTTGTTTTATTTACAGTTACCATGCCTTCCCCCTTTAATATTAACTCCATGTACATCTCTCACATGGTATGGGTTTAATTTACAGTAGACTGGACAATTTTGGTATATTTTAAACATAACCCGCACTGGGTCTGAGCATGCCGATAATTTAAATTCTCCTTATTTGCTTTAATCTATACCCCAGGACCTCTAGACTGTTGTAAATAATGACGGACCATTTGTTGAATTTTCCTGCAGTTTTTCAGTGGTATTTTTCAAATTCTAATATTTTTAAAATGATTAAAAATATTTGAAAACAAGAATAGTCTTTTGAGAAAACACTGGATGGGCATTCTGCAGAAAATGGTGCAATTTTCATTCCCCATTTGTAATATATTAAAATACCCACTTTTGAGCTAACCATCCATGCCATAGCAGTTTATGAATATTTTCTCTATCCTTATATAACAGCTACTCACATCCAGGGATCACACCACATCGTAATAACTTCTTTACAAATTCTTAGTCACACCTTTTTCAATATAATATGCCAATATTCATTACCCCAATGCATTGGCAAATGACCCATAGAAGCTGCCTATTAATCATGGCCACATTACTATTTCTTTCATGCAAAGCATCGCTTACTTGCCAATAATTTCATGGATCAGTTTATTATATGGTCGGTATATCGTATTATTTTATCAAAGCCTATGATGGTATTTAGCTAGCATATTGCAGATAAGAATTTTATTAGAAGCCTATGATGGTGTTAAGATGATATATATTCTATGGAAACCTTACAAAATTGACATGTATTAAATATTCTAGTGGAAACCTTACAAAATTGACAAGTACTAAATGTACAAACCTATTCATTTGCCTTTGCCAGGTTCAAACAAAAATATTATTGTTGAAAAGCAAAACTTTTTGAAAACCAAAACCACATAACCCCCCCCCCCACACACACACATACACACACAACAATAATATTAAACACAACTTCAGAAAGTACAAAACCAAACACAATATACTTTTCAACAAATATTGGCATTTTGGCATGTGATATTTTAGCTACCAGCACTGTATTCCATTAAATTTTAAAAACAATCTATTCAGTCCACGTCTGGTGTAGTCGATTATTCACTTAATTAAAGTAGTGCAAGGCTCCAATGGGTACATGTGACAGTTGCAAGGGATATTTTCTTCAAAAATTGGAAAATGCTATCACTACTCCCAATCATTTCCCCTATTCCTGCTAAATCATTTTTTAATCCCTATCATAATCCTTACACTAACTAGAATTTCAACGGTTCTCGCTTTCGCTTTTTCCGGGGGGTTTGGGGTTTGGTTTGGATCCTTCCGGAACCTTATTCGGGCGTCTTGGCGATGGAGGCCCGGATGGAGGGGGGGGGGCTTTTGTGAATAACAATTAAATGTAGATCGATTGCGCCGGGAGGAGTGGCTATAATTTTTTTTTTCAGGTAGGGATGTGCGGCCCGATTTCCGAACTTGGGTGCTTGGGAAAACTTAATTTGTGTCCAAAGGTGGTCGTAGGAACTAAAATTTGTGAAATTTGCCGGATTGGGAGCCGAAATTGGCTAAAAATGAGCTTTTGAGGCAAAAATTTACCAAAAGAGATCCTATGAACTGAATTGTACTTCAACCGGGGTCTCGGGACACAGTATAAAGATATTGTAAATTTTACAATATATACATACTACGGGCATTTCTGAATAAAATAAGGATAGGCTATATTATACTCTTAAAAAGATAATTAATTAAAACTCTTGGAAATGTGTGTATGCGGTGAGTTATTAAAGAGCTTGGGAATTTGTAGGGATAAAAAAGCACTCATGACCACACCAACCTAGCTGACCTGCCTAAATTTAAACCATATTTTAAATAAAGTATACTTTTTACGGTAGGCTATTAGTTGTGGAATGAATGCGGAGTAAATACTGATAAAATTTACAAAGTACAAGATAATGACGACAAAGCAAAGTATATTTACTGTACTTTTATAGTTAACATTCTTAACCACTCAAATGGATAAGGTATTTTTACACAAATTAGTGGAGTAGAGCCCGGAAATCCAGAAAATGCATTTCCCATTGGAATAATTCGGCCAAACTCTGCACAGGCCAATAGATATTGCTCTGAGACACTACTATTAGTGAAAGAAAAAAACAATAAAAAACTTGATCGGTTTAGAAATTAGTGGTGCCAATTTGGACTGAAAAAGTAGCCAAGTTTTGGCGCTTTCTCCACAGTGATGCACGGGTACAGTAAACAATGGCTTTATGAGTTAAGGCGACTATTCAGTGATCCACCCGAAGGACGTCCCACAAAGATTAAAAATTCGCAGGAAATTGCCCTTAAAGTGAAAGATTAAGCCACGGTATTGTTTCTCATAAATTAATCTTTTCCAACTGAAATATAATGACAGACATGAAAAAAAAGAAAGGGTCAAAGATACGAATCTCCATTCAATTGACGTGTTGTAGGATACCTGTCCTGCGGTAACGGACGGTAAATGGACTAAAATATCAAATTTTGGCCTTATTACGGTGCTTTCGGTCTTATCACGTGCAGGTATGTTAGGGGAACACCTGAACTGGTCACAGACACGGAAATACCCAGATTGTGATGATTTTTTTCGATTTTTCTGATTTAGCCAATCACTGATAGTGCCTTTAAAAATAGACCAAATAATTATCAGCTTAAGTGCCAAGGGGAGGGGGGGTTCCTAGTACCAACATTGATTTTTTCGATTTCTCGGTAACGCAATCAAATTTTTCAGGAGTTTTTTGCTAATGGTCTGATTTATGAATACGCTTCTCCTGATACTAAAAAAATTTCCAATCCGCCCACGGCTTCAATTAGAAATAATTAGGGTGGGTCCCTAGGAAAACCCTCCCCCCCCTTTGGGCACTAACGGAAGTGAAAAAAAATCAAGAATTTTAACCTTTTAATTAAAAAAATTTTAAAGCATGAAATCTGGGATTTATTTGCTAGATATATACCTAGGAGCAATAATTAATAATTATAATACTTAAAAGCAAATAAACCCTGTAATGTGATAGCATCAATTGTAATTTTGTCAGACATGCTCTTAACTGTTTGTAAGTCTAGGGAAAAAATAGTTAGGTGATTTGAAGTTTCTGAGAAAAATACAAGATGGTATAAATTTGGCTATATTTTGCAATGATTATTTTTAATTGGTTATTCTAGAGTAGATATAAGAATTATTTTGGTTCAAAACCTTATAGCGGAGTTAGGGATTGGGCCACGAGGTGATATTTTGACCTTTAGGGTACCATATAGCAGTGGCAAAACGAGAAGTATACCAACCTGTTAAGACACTTACACTTAATAAAATAATTTCTGCATAGACTTTCTAAAGTAGTAGCTTAAGCCTGCTAATTTGCTTAAACAAAATGGCACCATTCCAAGTTGCTCATAACTGGTTCAGCCATACCCTGTCTTGCAGAAGGATTATTTTGTTTAAAAAAAATGTTAACATGAGATGTTTGATATGGGACAACCACAGAAGTCAAATACATACATCTTAATTAACCAATTGCCAAAATCCTAAATGGCCGCCATTTGGTATATTTTGAGAATATTGGACGTCAAACATCAAGGTATCATATGGATGAACTGAAAATATTCTAAAGTTATAATTAAACTAGTGCTTCAAATATAACATAAACATATATGTATGCAAGACTTCCAAGTGTGACAACTTAAGCAAGTATGAGTGTTGATAAAACAAAATGGCGCCATTGATTGCGCCATAAATGGTTTCGGCTAATCAGACTCGAAAGAAATATTTTAGGTTCAAAAACTGCTAAAATGAGGTGTTTGATTAAAAAAACAATCAAAATGAATTCAGGCCATCTATTTTAATAAAACCTTATTAGTTCGATAATAAATAAACCGTCATTGTTTACCCAAACATTTCAGACTTAGGTTGCGTTTTAAATGGTGCCAGTTTTCATCATGGGCAGTTTAAGTGTTAATCTATGCCACTTGAATTCATAGTCTAATCCTAACGACCTTTAAAACCACCCGGACAAAAAATCATAGAGTGGACCCTTACTGAGGTTAGTGGGAATTTGTTCCTAGATCTGACAACAATAAGAAACTACTTACCTCATTTAGATAGTTGTAAACCACTTATTTTTGCATACAGAATTCGGATGATCCATTTTGCACTCCAATTATAGTGTGTTTCAGTATTATTTCAATATTTTTGCATATTTTGCCCCATGAATTACCATTTTGCCAGTAATTAGCAATATCGCGATCAATCTGTTATCTAGAAACATACATAACATACCGCATTATCCATAAAAAAAAAAAAAAAAAAAAAAAAAAAAAAAGCTATTGACCAATCACCAAAAGTTCCTAATTACAAGTATTTGCCACTCTGAACTCCTCTTGAAGACTACGCCACCAGATAGCTGTTTGGTAGCTTGAAAACAGGGTGTTCTTTGTTCAGCTTGAGCGAAGAAGAGCTATGAAGTAGGCTCAAGAATGGACTACCACAAGGGAGGTGTGTCGCACCTCTTCCTGTTCAAACATCTATACCAACGGACCAACCTAGAAGGGAGGAACTGTCGTTTTATCGATGCAGTAGATCTTGGAATTAGCGCACAAGAGCAGACTTCACACTTGTTGAAGAGAGTACTCTCCAAAGCTTTGGATGGACACCCTCGAATTACTACGAGGAAACCACTGTGCAAATCCGTCCCAAGAGAAGAGAAGGTTGTGTGCTTTCCATATACGCAGCCGTGGAGCCCAAACGGCGGCCTTTAAAGTAACCTTGTCTGGAAAACCCCTGGAGCACTGCGAAAACCGTCTACTAGGAGTTTGGCGATCGAATCTTTCTTAGAAGGACCCACATCAGAAG